>JAADXR010000321.1:0-34533 GCA_023337935.1 Elongisporangium anandrum
AATGCCTGGCTCTCCATCCTCGCGCTCAACTACGCGGCCGTGGACAAGAACTATGCGATGCGTGTGCTGCAGAAGACCAAGATGGACGATGGACTCTCTCGCTCCTGGGCCATCTACATGGCGGCCACCATGACTGCTGCCACAACGACGTACCAAGGACTGCACGAAGAGCTTTAGAAAGAGCGAAAGCAAAACTTGGGATGTGAGAGTATCGCTGCTAAAATGCACAGCAACATGCCAAGTAGCGACTGCGTGCACGTCTTCTCGTTTGAGTCGCGACCTCCGAAAGCACGTAAAGGATGCCACTGGTTACATCCAGCGCAGAATCCCCAGCAAAACCTCATGGAATCAGAATGCAGAACGAACTCATAGCATCAAAGAGTTGCAAAGTACTTCATGGCACTTCTTGTTGGTCTTGACCAATTACCCAGTCGCTCAGGCGTCGGTGGAAGAGCTTGGCCGCCATGTTGAGCACACTCGCGTAGACGAGAACCAAGTCAACAATGGACGGGTACATGACAAACCACGCGTCCGCCAGCGCCTTGTGCGGGCCTTCAAAGTCGCACCCGACCGTGTAAAACGCGGCGAGGATCATCTTCATACGGGGCACCATGGCTATCGTCAGGTATTGCGCGATGCTTCCGAGTCCAGCGCTATGCCAGGTGCTCACGCGCTTGCTGTATCCTCGGTGCAGCGCCAGCATGGCCACCATCCATCGACACAGCAGCAGGCTGACAGACGCATTCGAGATGAGAGCTGAAAAGTCGTAGACGCAGGTCACGACGTTCACGCCCTCAGATCCGTAGAAGAAGAACCCGAAGCGCGTGCCGTTGGAGATCTCGATCGACGTCTCCGCTGTCATACGCAGCACACTCGCGAGCTCGGCGGTCTAGGTGTACGGCGTGATGATGATCGAGCACTCGGAGTTGAGGGGACAGACCAGTTCTTGTCCAAGTGATGGATCGAAGTAGCGCGGCACCAATCCGTCGGAGTTGTCTGGCCCCATCGCAAGGATATCGCTGTACCAGCGCATGCCGTGCGTGTCTTCGTACCATCCGTTCTTCCACTGACCCCCAGGTCGGTCTGGCCACGCGATCGTCTGCGTCTCTCGAACTGCTCGATTCACACCCGCAAGATACTTTTTTGGTCGAGTGGGGTCCTCGTACTGCCCGTGGAGCCTGAAGACGCAGGCGTGACCATCCCACGCTGGGATCACGCTTCGCGCTGTCGGCCCATCGTCCCAGTACGGCATGAGGAGGAACGGGAGCGCGTTCGGAATGTTCTTGAGTGTGTCTCCATCCATGACGCGGAGACTGTCGTGCGTGAGGTTGGTGTACCCGAGATCGGCGCAGGCTTGAAACACGCCGGTCAGCGTCGCGTTCAGTCTGCGTCCACTTCTGTTTGGCCGTCTCACTTACTGTGTTACCTGTTCGGTGCACGGCGCGGTAGCCGTGGATAGCAGAGTCAGTCGCATCCTCGACGATGGCGCTTGAAGAGTCGAGCGCCTCGTTCAAGCTGACGGCTTTGAAGTGCCGCTCGCGACGCACGCAGACCACCACTCGGTCGCTATACGGCTCATCGTTGGTGCCAGGAATGCGGTACAGCCCTTGCGCTACTTCCTGTCCGTAGCGGACGTTGGCCTGGCTCGTGGATGTGTTGAATACGGTGGTCAGCACCTGCGAGAGCATCAGCACCATGATGGACAGCCACATACACCAGTTGAAGACGGCGCCGGCGAGCTGGAGCGCATTCACAGAGCGCACGTGCTGGACCTTGTGGTCGCTCATTCCGCCGATTTGTTCCTGCAGCTTGGCCTCGGCCTGCATTGGCGACACACGCGCCATGACAGCGAATGCATTTCAAAACCGCTCTTGTGTACCCATTTGGGCTAATTTGATTTTCCAGCTGGTCTACTTACTACCAAAATCTATAACTTCTTCTCTAATTTTGCAAATTCCACTCCGATCTTTTTGTTGTTAGAGAAAGTACCGTGATGGCACACTTATGGTACATTTTGCCCTCACAGGGGGACGCCAGGTTGTGGCACGAGTGTGGCTTGTTGTTTCTGTGGTGATAAATCTTCTACTTGGTGGGGAGACCGACAGCCATGATGATGGTACGTTAATGGCCGCTCTTCCGGGCTCTGTCTGACCGGCTTCCCGCGCTCTTCGCCCCCTCAGCAGTGCACTGACAAATTCCTCTCTGCTTGCGCTCTCGTTTGATGCCTCTCTCGCCTCCTGACAACCACAGCAACCGCAGATTATTCTGCTCAAGGAGGGCACGGACACGAGCCAGGGCAAGGCGCAGCTCATCAGCAACATCAACGCCTGCCAGGCCGTGATGGAGGCCGTGCGTACGACGCTCGGCCCTCGCGGCATGGACAAGCTCATCCACACCAACAACAAGGTGCGTGCAGTCGTCTGGCCGCCGTCGCGTTTGCTCGCATGTTGTGCTAATGACCCCGCGATCTTTGGTCTGCGTTGCTGATTAGACGACCATCTCGAACGACGGCGCGACCATCATGAACCTGCTGGACGTGGTGCACCCGGCGGCCAAGACGCTCGTGGACATCTCGCTGTCGCAGGACGCCGAAGTGGGCGACGGCACGACCAGTGTCGTGCTGCTGGGCGCCGAGTTCCTCAAGCAGGCCAAGCCGTTCATCGAGGAGAACATGCACCCGCAGATGATCATCAAGAGCTTCCGCAAGGCCGGCCAGCTCGCCGTGCAAAAGATCCGCGACATTGAGATCCGCGTGGCCGAGTCGGACGAGGTCGGCCGCCGTCAGATGCTCGAGCGCGTGGCCGGCACGGCGCTCAACTCGAAGCTCATCTCTCGTCACAAGAGCTTCTTCTCGCCCATGGTACGTCGTTCTGTGGCCAAGCTGCTGTTGGGAATGCCTTTGCTAATGCGCTCTGTGTCTCTGTAGATCGTCAACGCTGTGCTGAGTCTGGACGAGCAGCAGGACATCTCCATGGTCGGTGTCAAGAAGGTGCCGGGCGGTTCGGTGCAGGACTCGTTCCTGGTGAACGGCGTGGCGTTCAAGAAGACCTTCTCGTACGCCGGCTTCGAGCAGCAGCCCAAGACGTTCGTGAACCCCAAGATCCTGCTGCTGAACGTCGAGCTGGAGCTCAAGTCGGAGAAGGAGAACGCCGAGGTGCGTCTGGACGACCCGAGCAAGTACCAGTCCATCGTGGACGCCGAGTGGAACATCATCTACGAGAAGCTCGAGCTGTGCGTCAAGACAGGCGCCAAGATCATCCTGTCCAAGCTGCCTGTGGGCGATCTGGCCACGCAGTACTTCGCTGACCGCGGTCTTTTCTGCGCCGGCCGCGTGGCGCAGGACGACATGGAGCGCACGCTCCGTGCCACCGGTGGTGTGGTGCAGACCTCGGTGCACGACATGACCGACTCGGTGCTCGGCAGCTGCGGCCGCTTCGAGGAGCGCCAGGTCGGCAACGAGCGCTACAACCTGTTCATGGACTGCGCACATGCCAAGACGTCGACCATTGTGCTGCGCGGTGGTGCCGAGCAGTTCATCGAAGAAGCGCACCGATCGGTGCACGACGCTCTCATGGTCGTCAAGCGCACCGTGGCGTCGTCCACGGTCGTGGCGGGCGGCGGTGCCATCGAGATGGAGGTGTCGCGCCACCTGCGCCAGTACGCGCGCACGATCGAAGGCAAGTCGCAGCTGCTGGTGAACGCCTACGCCAAGGCGTTCGAGATCATCCCTCGACAGATCGCCGACAACGCCGGCCACGACTCTACAGATATCCTCAACCGCCTGCGTCAGAAGCACTTCAAGGAGCCCGAGGAGGGCAAGTGGTTCGGCGTCGACATCAACTCGGGCGGCATTTGCGACACGTACGAGTCCCACGTGTGGGAGCCGGCCGCCAACAAGATCAACTCGATCGCCGCTGCCACGGAAGCCGCGTGCTTAATCCTGTCGGTGGACGAGACCGTGCGGAACCCCAAGTCGGAGCAGCCCCAGGGCGGTCCCGGCCAGGGCGCGCCCATGAGCGCGGCTATGGGCGGCCAGGGCATGCGCGGCATGATGGGCGGTGCCCAGGGCCTCGGCCGGGGCGTGCGTGCCTTCCGCGGCAAGGGCGGCGCATAATCGTGTAGTAAAGCAGCGGATCGGAATGAGAACGACAGCATGAAGACAGCAGCGTGGGTTCTTTTTATACTTAGTCAATTCGGCCAGTGTCTCTCTTCTCTTGTCTTTCATCTTGACCTTAGAGCTTGGCCTCGACTAGCACGACCTTGGCCACGATCACGGTCACGTCGTCCGGCTTGAGGTTGTGGCGAACGGAGGCGCGCACGATGTTGTCTGCGGCTTTCTCGGGGGACTCCTTGATGACGTCCGCCATGGCCGCGACCTCATTGTGCCAGAAGCGGCGCCACGAACGCAAGGGCTGTTCTCACGTAGACGAGTCAGCATGTGTGGATGGCAGTCAACGCAGAGAACAGAGTGGAAGACGTACAGGTGAGTAGGCCGGCGTGGCCAGGAGATCCGGCGAGAAGTTGTCCCAGACGCCGTCGGTCGCGAGCACCACGAGATCTCCATGCTGGACCTCGATCTCACCCGAGTTGGCCTACAGCATTGATGATCAGGATCCAGAGGCATAGAGAGAGAGAGATGCACCAGTGGAGGCTTACGTCGTTCGGGTGGTTCTCGATCGCGCCGTAGGTCTTGAACTCTGGCGGGATCTTGGCCAGTTGGTAGGGCGCACGTCCGTAGTACTAAGGCACCAGCATCGTCCATTAGCCCAATGCTCAAAGCCATACAAAGAGGTCAACGACGCACCTGGAACTTGCTTCGGAAGATCACGTGGCCGTCGCGCAGAATGGCGAAGCCCGAGTCGCCGAGGTTCGTGTACTGCAGCACGAGCCGGCCGTCGTCGGCGCTCGTGAGCCGCACGATGCAGGCCGTGGTGCTGCCGGCGCGCACGCTGTCGTCCAGCAGCGCCTGCTTGTAGCCGTAGGCCAGCACATCCTGCGTCGTGACTTCGCTCTTGGCTGAGCGCACGAACTCGCCCGCGTTGCGCATCAGACTGCGCGAGATCTCGCCCGGGTCCACGCCGTTCTCGTTCCAGCCGCCGACGCCGTCGGCCACGCCCACGATGTACGGCGACAGGAAGTACGAGTCCTCACCGCAGCCCTCGGGTTTCGATTTCTTGCCGTCGAACTGGCTCAGCGAGCAGCGCTTGCCCTTGCACGCCACCTGCGCGTCCAGGAAGAACGACCCGGCCGCGCGCTTTCCCGATGAAGACGCTTGATTGGCGGAGGCGCTACTGAACGAACCAAAGGACCGATTCTGCTGCAAGAAACGCGGACCACAAGAAGAGCTCACGCCGGATGCGTTAGACCCAGACGCAGGGCGAGAGAGACGCTGTGGATGCAAGGGCGAGCGCATGCGCACGAGCGGTCGAAGCGCTCCATGACCCCTGGACAGCAACATTTTTGTGACGCGACGGGAGGTGGGGGTGGGTGGGCTATTCACTCTCCCATTGGACAAAACACGTGTCCACTTAAATTCATTTCAGCGAATCAAATTGGAAATTTTGGGATACGAATGGATATAATTGGCTGAAATAGCGAGCAGGGCCCGCTACCAAGCGCATGGCGGCCACTTTGGCACTCGTCCGTCCATTAGCATCCGGAAGAGCAGGCATGTCGTGGTCCAAGCACAAGAAGATCCTGGCCATGGCCAAGGGTTACCGCGGCCGCGCCAACTCGTGCTACCGCACGGCCATCAACCGTGTGGAGAAGGGTCTGCAGTACCAGTACCGTGACCGCAAGCAGAAGAAGCGCGTACGTGACCTCATGGCCTGAGCCGCTGTCTCGCCATTGTGGCTCCTGACTCTGTTTCTATAGGACATGCGCTCGCTCTGGATCCAGAAGATCAACGCTGGCGCTCGCCAGGAGGGCGTGAGCTACTCGAAGCTCTTCGGCGACCTGCCGGCCACGGGCATCGAGCTCAACCGCAAGGTGCTGGCCGACCTGGCCGCCACCGAGCCGTTCACGTTCAAGTCGGTCATCGAGGTCGTGAAGCACTACAAGCACCTGGCCTAAGCAACCAGCAGCCAGTCATTCAGACTATTAGGCCAGACTCTAAGCATCAGCATAATGCAAGCACAGCGGTCGAGAGCGTCAGTATGTAGGCTTGGCTTCTAGTAGAGAATGAGAGACAGAGGAATAGAAAGACTCGCGTTCTTGTTGATTGTATTAGAAAGCTCCAAGAGCGTATTGTTACGTGAGCGTGAGGCTGCTGCTCTCTTGGCTATTTGGCTTCAACGCAGACATGATTAAAGGTGCACATTTCCCACTCAATATGCAGGCGTAATGGCTTCATGCCCAGTTACTTCTTGAGCGCCGCGACCTTGGCGTCGATGGACTTGCCCTTCTTCACGTCTTCCTCGAGCTCGATGAGCTTCCAGATGCCGTCGATCATGGTCTGCACGAGCTCCACCTCGGAGTAGCCGATGCGGGCCTTGTTGGACACGTCGTAGACGCCGCCGGGGCCAGGAGGCGAGTGCTCGCCCTTGGAGCCGCGCGCCTGCAGGCCGAGCAGCGTGCAGAGATCGTAGAACCGGTCCGAGTTCTGCGCCAGGTACGGCAGCTTGATCATGACACTGGCACGCAGACCCGTGCCCAGGTTGGACGGACACGTGCACACGAAGCCCAGGTGGTCGTCGTACATGTACTCGCGGCCTTCGCCCTTAACAACGCTCTCGACGTCCGACACACCGCGACTGAAGCGGTCAAAGACTGCCTGCACGTTGCCGCCGTCCTGCATGGCGATGACGCGCATGTGATCCTCCTCGTTGACCCAGACCAGGAAGGTCTTCTCGTCGTTGTGGAAGATGCCACGTCCATCGGGCCAGTCCCGAGCAGCACCAGCGTTGGTGAGCAGAGTGCCACCGCCGGGCTTCTGGAACAGGAAGTGGTCGTCGATGAGCTGCTGCTCCTCCTGCTTGGTCATCTTGGCCAACGGGTAGTACTTGCCCTTGAGGTCGCTGCCCAGGTTGCTCAGCGCCTTGGCAAGCACGCGCTCGACCTCGCGGCGCTCACCGCGAGTGGTTCCAGGTGGCAGCGCGAGGCCGCGCACACTGCGACCAGCGCGGATGCGCGTGGAGATGACGTAGCTGTCCGGGATCTTGCCGTTCTTGATCTTCTTGGGGTCGATGTCGGTCTTGTGCGTGTCCGTGGGCTTGTATCCGTGCCAGCCCTCGATCACGAGGTCCATGAGCTCCTTGAACTTCTCGTAGGACTCTTCGTCGCCGGCCACGATGCCGACACCCAAGTGCGGAGTGTCGATGCCCGTCTGGATGGCCTGGTCCAGCGTGTAGCCGCTGGCCGTGCGCTTGTCCTTGAGACGAACGTAGATCTCAGGCGAGAGGTGCTTGGCCATGAGACTGCGGTGCTTGGGCGTGAGCACTGGGTAGTTGTCGTACTTGGTCTGGCTGGACGGGCCGCTCGAGATCCCGAGGTCTTCCTGGATGGCCTTGAGGCGCAGTGAGATGTCCGTGAGCATGTCGGACGTGGACGCGCTCTCGGCCGGCTTGGCCGACTGCGTGAAGCTCGCGGCCACGAGGCCGAGCGACACCGCGCCGGCGCCAGCGATGAGGCCGGAGTTCTGGCGAAGCAGACGAGCTACAGACAGCAGCAGAGACAGCGTGAGCAGGACGTACGAGGGAAGAGACTCGGGAGGAAGAGGATCCAGTGACGTACACAGCATGATGAAGGAGAGAGAGATGAGAAGGAGTCGCTTGTGCTGGACGCGCGTCAAGATCCCGAATGGCTCTCAGCCGCAGGATCGGAGCTCCTCTTGGAGGGAAGGAGGGAAGGGGAAAGGCGACGTTTCAAAGATACGAGGCTTTTCAAGTTGAATCAGGCACGTTTAGGACACCAGCCGGTCAAATAGGTCCAGTTTGACTGGTGAACCCAGTGGCGCCAGGTGTCCTAAACCAAGTCCAATATTGCAGGACACCTGATTACGCCATGGTGTCCTAAATCGACGACCGCACCACCGAAAGAAGAAGAAAACGAAACGTTCTTCTTTCTTCTTTTATTCCAGAAAGTATAGTGCCCCCTGACATACAAATACTCGTTCTTTTTTTCGACTGCTTCCCCCATACGTAAGCGCCAGAGCATGGAGCCGCAGGACCAGGCGGCGGCCTTGACAGCGCTGTCTCTGCAGGAGAAGCTGGCGTTCTTCTACTGCTACTACGTGCGCGAGGAGGTCGTGGATCCGGAGACCGACGCTGATGCCGTGCGCCGCTGGGAGAAGATCAGCGTCTCGCGGCGCAAGTCCCGCGAGCGGGTCTGCTGGCTGCTCAACCAGATCGAGAACGCCTCGGCGTCCCACGTCCGCCACTTGGACACCACGTACCGCGCCAAACGCGAGCTCGTGTTGCTGGCGGAAGGAACCATCGGCCTGCAGACCATGCGCGCGCCGCCGTCCTCTGCTGCGGCGCAGTCGCTCACACAGCTTGAGGTCTCTCGCGTCGCGAACGAGATGCTGCACGAATGCGGCGCTCTCTCGGTGTTCACGCAGCAGCTGCTGATGGCGCTGGACGCGTTCCGCACAGTGAACCTCATGGACTTTAACCAGGTGGACGTGCTGATCCAGGACCTGCACCAGGCCATGGTGCTGCTCTATCTGCTGCTCGTGTTCAACGCCAACAAGCAGAACGCCGTGTTTGACCGCCAGCTCTTCACACTCGGCACGTCGGCGCCGACCTACGCGCTCGTGACGATCATGGACAGTCTGTGCCAGCTGAACGTCATCCCAGGCTTCCCCATCAAGCGCCTGCTGCTGCTGTCCTACGAGTGGCTCCAGGCCATTCTCGGCAGTGTGGAATCGCTTCGCGCGATCAAGCGACTGCGCTTGGCGCGCAATACGGACGACCAGTCGGTCATGGAGGACGAGGCAGCGGGGCTCCAGCCCTGTAAGAGCTTCAAGAACTACTACGACCGCGTGCAGCTCGACCCGCAGGACCAGTACTATCTAGAGAAGCAGAAGTTTGCCCAACTGCGTGAGAAG
Source organism: Elongisporangium anandrum (assembly GCA_023337935.1). NCBI lineage: Eukaryota > Oomycota > Peronosporomycetes > Pythiales > Pythiaceae > Elongisporangium > Elongisporangium anandrum. The sequence goes on from JAADXR010000321.1 coordinate 9,047, forward strand.
CTGCACGAGAAATACCGCCATCGCATGCACTGCGAGCTGCCGAGTCGCGCCTCAAGCGAGCAAGAGCTCGCATCTGTGTCGCTGGATGCGCTGGACGATGAATGGGAAGACCGGTGCGAGATCATCTATCAGCTCTTCATGCCACGCATGCGCGATCTGACGGCCTTCTTCGGCAATCTGGTCACGCTGTCCTGCGGAAGCGCATTGAACGCGCGGGACAAGAAGACGTTCTACTCTCGACGGCCCTCGAGTGCTGAGGGCTACGGCATGTCGGACTTCTCGCCGCATCCGATGATGGACAGCAACAACGACAACCAGTTCTGGAAGTGGATTCTGCGGGAGAAATCCATCGTGCTGGATGTCTCGAACCTGTTCATTCTGCTCATTTTCAAGCACTTCCGAGCGAGCCATTTCTGCAAGGGCGAGTACTTCATCCAGTTCTTCCTCGAAGCCAATCTGCTCGTGACCTTTACCAAATTCATGAACAAGGACCTGGTGACGTACCTCCAGGTCTCGCGCCAGGATGCCGACGATAACACCAAGACTGGTTTCTTTGGCCTCGAGTATGAATTGGACAAGCAGAACATTCGCATGGAGGACGAAGTTATTGACTTTGGCGTGCAAGGAACGCGAACAGTCACGACGATTCTTCGCATTTTGCAAAAGCTTACCAAACGCAAGCCCAACATCATCAAGAATGCGCTTTGCCGGAGCTCGTCGATCGTCTGGCTAAAGGTAGGCCAAGAGTATTGAAGAGTTCTTCCTTTCAGCTGAGTTTTTATAACGCGTGTTGTATCCTCAACAGCGCGTGGTGTCTCTACGAATTCCGCTCCCACGTCTGTATGCGTTGAAGCTGGTCAAGTCTCAAGCAAAGTATTTGGGCCATCAGGTGCGAAGTCTACATGAAAACGGAGCGTTTGTTTATGCCGTTTACTGATATTTACCTATATGGTTGTAGTGGGTGCGAAAGTATACGTGCATTGGCATTCTTACAGACGTGTATCTCTACGTACGCTCCGAGCTGGATGATGACTGGCTGTGCTACGAAGACGATGATCTGAACAAACCGCCATCACAAGATGGCGTCGAGCGTCTTATCTTTGGTGAGATGCAGGCCTATCATCACAAGTATTACTGGGACTCGGCGTTCAGCAATCGAGCTCTTCCGAATGGTGCGTCGCTCATCTGTGAGGCACGCAAGGAGCTGGACATGGACGCATTTGATGTCGAAGGCGGCCGTCTGGCCAAGTTCTTCAAGGAGTTGAAGCTGGAGCCTGTTCAGTTTTGCCAGCAGTACGAGAAATGGCTTGATCAGGAAAAGCTGACGCTTGATCCTCATGCAAGTGCGGCACCTCTGCCAATTTCGTTTAACTAGAGCACGCGAAAAATGCGCGCAAGCATTGCAAAATGGAGGAATAAGAGGGGTGGCAATAACAGTGTGTTTAAGGGAGATAGAGGCATGAAAAGAAGTGCCAATATCTTTAATGGGTGTGTTTCTACGTCACGGATACTCTACTTCAACAGTGTCTTGTGACCTTTTTCGTTTCTTGTTTACAAATACACTGGATGGCCACTTCCGCACTCTATGCTGCATGCTGCGGATTCGGTTCATGTGCACACGGAATGCTGCGTCGAGTAGATGTGGTAGATTAGCATCATCGTGGAGTATTTGGCTCGGCGAAAGCTGTCGAACTGATAATGGTGCTCTTCACAATTCTTCAGCATATCCGGTCGATGATCCAAGAACGAGCACGATACTTGATCATCGTCATTTCTGCCAGCTCTGGTGCTAGCAAAGCTAGGAGGCATAATCTCTTCCATGGGTTGGTCACTGACACCAGGCTGGGTGTGGCAGGATGGGCAGACATACACGTCTGTTGTATCAGAATCCAGCACCTTCCAGCAAGGGGAGTTCACGATCATGCGGTCGCATTCAGAGCACTTCGGCTGCAACGCAATGACGAATAAAGACTCACGAGATGCCTTGACAGAGTCTACAACTTTCTTCCGGAAAGACGCTCCTCTGAGACTTTCTTCATATGCCTCCTTCGATTTCTTGCCTCGCTTGGGAGGAGACGCTTCAAGACGTTCAGCTTCAGCCGACCAGTAATCGCCGTCAAAGTAAGGTGGAAGTTGAGTCTCCAGATTCTCTTCCAAGTGCTCAAACTCACTCGAATAGAAGTCATCGCAGGCGAATACAACACCTGACTTCTTGCCTACTCTTGACATGCCTGAATACCATTGCAGCAGACGGTCCTTTCCTGGGTTCTTCTGGAATGTCGGATGACACCAATAAATAAAATCACCGCCTCTTGTTGTCGGACATGCCCAAATGTGCGCATAATGGAAGTCTTTGGTCTTGCAAAATGCCAGATACGAAATCAAGATTTCTTGAAATAAACTCGTTCGAACGTGTCGCGGTCGCATGTATACCAGGCTGTCAAGGTACGCGATGTACGTACGGTTTCGATTAGCCGTGAAGACGCAATCCTTGTCGTACTCTTGGACATACATCGAAAAGATGCACACTTCAATTCCATTGATTTTCTGGAATATGAAGATAGCTTTTGACGTAAAGTCGATCGTTTGAGGATACTCCAACGTTTCAGACTTGAAATGCTTCCGCACAACTGGGCTAACTTGGCACGAAGTCTTGATTGACGATACAACTTTCACTGTGATCGAGCGAGCAGTCTCGATTTCACCCAGATCAATCAGGTGCTGACGTACCCAAGCCTGCATAAACCGAGACAGCATTGATGAGCGCAGACTTTGACTACTCATCAAGCCTTCTGCGACGCTACTTTGCAAACTAGCCACTCGGTCCACATCACTATCGCCAAGATAATCAAACACTTTGTCTTCAATGTCGAAACCAAGAACGCGAGTAAAATCCTTCGCAACATGCTTCCGCTTTAGAACGGGACTATGAGATCCCATGACGTTAAAGTTGCCAACTGAAAACTTAGTTGGAAATTCATCCACTGACGTACCACTTGGGCTCTCAATGTCCCAACTTTGAGCTTCATGATCCAACTCCTTGATCCGACAAAGCGGGCACGTGTATGGGATTTCATCATTGTCGTCGGAATTTTCGCATGAATTGAACAACGCACAGATCTGGTGAACCCAGCCGCTGCACTGGTCGCATTGTACCCACGGCTCCGTCAACTCATCCAAAAACTTGGCTTTAACCAGCTCACTTTTGGCGATCTTCGTCTCAGGCAAGGTAGCGGTTTCCGGTTCTTGGTCACATGTCAGCGCGTAGTTCTTCAACGTGATCAGTTTCGGCAGCGAGATGAAGCACTTAGAGCACCAATGGTGCGACTGGTCGGGCGTCTTGTAGTACACGGAGTGTCGCTTGATCCGTTGGTGGCACGGGCCGGAGCACGTCACGAGTGGCGGTTCAAAGTTGATGCACTTCTCATTGCAGATACCGCAAACGTTGGCCAGGCAGAAGGGGCACGAGTGTTCTTCACGACGCTTGGCCAGTACTATGCTCTTCGCCTGGTGGCGCACGTATTCGGCTTCAAACTCCTTCAGCAGCGCATCTGCGGCTTCGTGGACAGCATGACCCGGCGGATTGAAGAGACACGCATTGGCAAACACTAATCGGATATCGGCCGCGCATTCGTCGGCGCTTGCATATTCGAGATTTAAGCACTTGTTTTTCACAAGCGCGAGGTCCATCGGGCGCTTCACGACTTCAAAGTAGTGCGGAATGTTCCACGCGACTGGGTCCACACGAACGTTAAACAAGCCGTGATTATATTTGTGAAACATCAATCGAGTGACAATAGCGATCATTGGTCGGAGAAACGATTCACGGTGCACATCCTTCAAATGCTGGCGGATCTGCTCCGCCGAGGCCACGTCTAACGGCGACAGCACCGTTGCCAGCGCTGCCGGCTGCGTGCGCTTCGACGACGTGGATCCTGCACCAGTCGATGCACTCACATTCACAGCCGCGGCGTCTTCGCTGCAGTGCTTGAGCTTCTTTTCACATGGTCGCTCGGCAAAGGCGCATGCTGCCGCACTTGAACTCAGCGCCCGTTTCTGTCCGACGGCAGACCCCGGCGAGCGCTCGTAGGCCTCGTCGTCGTCTTGGTCCATTGGCTGCAGACGCTGGCGGTGGCTCATTCGATCGGCGGCGCGCGCGTCCTCCGTCGCCGGGAGACTCGCGCTCGCACTGCCGCCGTCCGGTGCGCGCGCATTGCCGTCAGCTGCTGGAGACGAGAACGCGCGCAGTTCGTTCAAACCCATAGAGTGGTTGCGCGGAATGATGGTTTTATCTTGGCGTTTGTATGGAGGCCCCCTTCCCGCGCTTTGCTTGGGTTGGGTGGGTGGGTTTGGGGGGGAATTGGAAAATTCGAGATCGTTTTTTAGGGAACCGGCGCCAGAATGATGGTCACTTCGGCGCTGCGGCTGGGAAGTGCATCTGGGGAAAAGCGTGGAACGGGCACGCGCGCTTTTCGACGGCGGGGGTTTTGTTGCCGCGGGGACAAGGGCTAGGCATGAGGAGCGGTCGCCTCGTTGTGACATGCCCTGGGTCGTGGACCCGCGGTAAACCCGCCGTTTGACTTGGTATTTGTATTAGGACAAGGGAAACGGGTCTCGCAGTATTAAAAAACCCGTGTCCATCTCTTTTTTCGAGAACGTACTGTGAGAGACAGATCAGTTGGACAAAGGTGGCAACCGATCATTGGGGCTCGCTCCGCTTCTCTTTTTTTTCTCCTGCGGCAACTGTTGCCGCCCGTCGCTTCAGTGGCGTCATTTGGAGTACCGTAGGGACGGCAAAGAAAAGATCGCGGATTGCTTTGACAGTACCGTACCGACGGAAACCGGTTCTGGTGACGTGGTCTGCTGGCATCTTTCTGGCGCTGTCTGTACCCATGCAGCTGGTGATTTAACGCAGGCATGACAACCACCCAAGCATGGCGAATAGAGAGCATATGTGCACCGAGTGGCGGTTGAGCGTCTTCCTATTGTCCTTGTAACTCCCGCCGCATGCATTACGTTAAGATAAAACACATCCGTTGAGCACGACAGCATCCATCCACTTCAACCAAAGAGCTTCTTTCTTTCTACATGTAAAGAAGAACGGTCTTGGCTTTCATATGTTTGCGCCATGCAAAGCAGTCAGCTTGCAGGCATGCTTTCCCTGTCTGTTGCTTGCGCCGCTTTCCTCCTTCCTTCATTTCGCTCGACGCGCCTCCAGTGTATCCTATTTGGTTGGATAATGACCATCATTCTCCCGCCAACTGAGAAAACATCAAGCTGAGTTGCGATGGTATTTTGGCCAATCAGATCGTTGGATCGCCTGCTATCCTTTCGCTCAGTGTCGCCCTCCAAGCCCAAGCGAGACGCGCATCCGGAGGAGGAGAGCGGCCAGTTATGGGTGAGCCCGCGGTCTACTTTGGCGATGACTTCGGCCAGAAGATCGATCTCACTGTGCGCATCCGCGAGATCCTGCGCAACTATCCTGGTACGCGCGGCCTCCGCATGCGATTTCGTCATGCTTTGCATGCAGCACTTGGGTTTCCCTTTTGACCCATGGTGGTTGATTCACGCTCTTTGCAATGGCGATGATAGAGGGAACGTCAATTTTCAAGGAAATGGTGCAGAATGCCGATGACGCGGGTGCTACAGAGGTGAACTTTTGCCTGGATTACCGACAGCACGCATCGGAACGCCTTGCGTACAAGAAACTTGAGCGTTTCCAAGGTACCCATGCTCTTGCACTTAAGCCCAATGCACAGCGTTCTTACAATAAGTATCTCCACTTGGGCACTCCGCGTTTGGTTATGCGTTCTTAGGACCGGCGTTATTAGTGCATAACAATGCCCAGTTCTCAGACGCAGACTTCCAATCGATCCAGGTACGCGCATGGCATGTACTTTTATATGGGTTGGATTAATGTACTGACCTGTTGAATGGGTTGATAGAGGATTGGTGATTCGCTCAAAAAAGACAACTCCAAAGGATGGAAAACTGGTCGATTCGGTGTCGGCTTTAACTCAGGTACCGAACATTTTGCTGCAGAATGCACTCTAGCAACTCAGTCTAATGGTGTGCAATGTGCATGGAAAAACAGTTTATCATGTGACAGATCTACCAGCGTTTGTGAGTGGTTCGCAACTGGTCTTTTTTGATCCACAGGTACATCGTGCATCTTTGATATATGTTGCGTATGACCTTGCTAATAATCTTGCCGTGAACGATGAATTCCAGGCGTGTCACTTGCCAAATGTGAACCCAAGCAACCCTGGCAAAATGATTGATTTTTTAAGTCATTCAGACCTGGTTGAGAACTTTCCGGATCAAGTGATGCCCTTCCAATGGCTTGGCTGTGATTTTAAGCATGAATTCCCGGTGCGAGCCAGTTCGTTTACTGGCACTTCACAGAGAATCGTAGAATTTGCTGACATGATGTATTGTTGCTCTTAAGGGTACAATCTTTCGTCTTGCACTGCGAACCGAAGAACAAGCTCAGAATAGTCGACTTTCATCTCGGATACAAGCCCCAGACCATGTTGCGGATATGCTTAGCGAGTTTGCTGATGGTTTGAATCTCGTCTTGCTGTTTCTTCGGAATGTGAGCAAAATCTCCATTTACGAATGGCGTGATGGCATGGATGAACCAACAAGACTAAATGAAGCTGCCATCAGTAACGCCAATTCTGACGTTATCAGTAAGCGCACGTTGAAGCACACAAGCATGAACGACGGAAATTCTGCCCACGGATGTTTTCTCTCAAAAGGTATGTTTGATTGTTTTTTCTGTACTTTCAAAGTAATGGTCGTATTTTAATTTTTTTTTAGGGGTTGAATGCGATTATGTGGTGGAAATCGAAAAGCACAATTGTAGAGAAAACTCTGTGGAGAATCTGGTGTATCTTGTTGCGAATCAACTTGGTGGAGGAAATTGCGCCGCTATGGCGAACGATCCTCAAAATGCAAGTCAGCGGCTAGTCCCTTGGGGTGGAGTTGCAGTTCCCATTCGTCAAGAAGCATCCCATGAAGTCGATGATGCAGTCAATGGTCTTGCATTTTGCTTTCTTCCACTCCCAACGCATACATATTTACCTATTCATGTAAGTTTCGCTATCTATCATTGCATTCGTTCATGGGCTCATGATCTTATTTGATGCAGGTAAACGGATATTTTGAATTGTCTTCAAACCGACGCGATATATGGTTTGGTGATGGTCTGAGTGGAGATGGACACCTGCGAGCTCAATGGAATATATCTCTGTTGCGTGATGTCATCGCTCCATGTTATGCGCGGGCTGTACTAAAATTGACCAACGGAGAACTTGTCAAGCCTGAACACCACGTTCAATTTCTTCCTCAGGCGCTCCCCCCTGCACCTTGGGACAACTTAGCCATTGCTTTTTTGGGTTTGATTCGTTCCGAACCATGCTTATTTAGCATGACCAAGGGAGGAACATGGGTAACTCCTGAGCAGAGTCTCATTATCAAGCGTGATGTCACGAACTATGAGGATATAGCTCGATGGCTTCTTGAAGATCAGTTCTCGGTTGTGACGAATCTATCCGAAGATTTGGAAAGATTATTGATCAAGACAAAATCCATTCCATCATACTTGCAGCCGCAGACACTAAGAAATGAGTACAAGATCAGACAGTCTGTGCACGCCGGGAACAAGGAAGCAACTCATGGCCTAACAGATTTTATGCTCAGAGATCTCACGCCATCGGGATTGATGCAATTAGTGGACGTGCAGTTCCTGCCAATTGCAAATGGATCACTTTGCACTTTCCGAGGGCCCTCTCAAGTGGATGTCAACTCGCTAGAATATTTGTGCTCGATGGGATTTTCCAGGCAGCATTCAATTTTTGCACTTGAAACCGTTGGAGGTCAAAATGTTGAGACAGCGTTAAATTGGTTGTTTCAGAATCCGAATCCCTCAGTTGTACGTGGCGGCAACAGCATCGATTCCGGCAATGATATATTCTTTATTCCAACATCGGACGAATTACTTCTGCTGAAAAAAGCAAATGCACACTTGGTCGATATTGACGTGCTTACGTCTAGAAGTCTGGATTTGCTTTCTTCAGCTGAAGCTGAGCAGCAATTAAATGTGAAAAAACTTGATTATCAGGGATTTGAAGATATGCTATCAGCAGTTTTTCCTGCAGATTGGTACGGCAAAATTACAGTTCCTTGGGATTTCGAATCTGATGCAGAACCAAATGAAGAATGGTTTCGATTATTATGGAAATACGTTGGCAAAAGTGACCATTTAACTAGTTTTCAAGATAAATGGCCAATTGTTCCAACATCTTCAGGAGTTTTAGCATTGCTTAGTGCGACCTCTGGGGTTTTAAGTCCCGAGTTGATTCCTGCGGGCTGCTTACAATGCTTACAGCATCTCGGTGTAAGACTTTTGCTTCCGAACTTTTTCGCTAGTTTCCATCCGCATCGTGACGTATGGCTATATATTCAGCAACCAACTCCTGCAGGCGTTCTAACATGTCTTGCTGTTGCATTGGAGAGTACTATCAACAAGTCAAGTGCTGAAGTTAAACGCGGATTCCAAGCTGCTGTCTATCCTGACCGAGAATTTTTGCGCCAATTTTTGATATCTGGAATGCTAGAAGACTTGAACTCGTCACACAAACACTTGCTTCTGGCATTGCCAATTTTTCATGGGTTTTGTGCGGTAGACAACGTTCAAGATGTTGACATGCGCTGGCTAGATCGTGAGGAAAGTGATTTTGAGCAGCATAGTGGGTATGCTCCAGTGTTCAGTTCACTGTCTACTGCTACTGCTGACGCAGTGCCACTAATGATGTGCGTGGGAATTCACCCAAAGTTCCTTGACGACCGTTTCATATATGTTGCGGAAAGTGACAAATACCTTCGTCTCCTCCTGATAGCTTTGGGAATTCGCGAGATCACAAAAGTTGAGTTCTTTGCGGCGTATTTCATTCCGAGATTTCCAATGTTTAGCGTAGAAGCGCAAATTGACTTTGCAAGTGGATTTTTACATGAAATCACAGTACTACTTACTGAAGACACTGATGGAATACTGACAAATGTATTAGAGAACTCACCGATATTCCCTTCGTTAAATGGAGAGCTGAGATGTATCAACGATCTGTATGATCCAGAAATCGAAGATTTTACTGAGATGATGGATGGATCGTTTTTCCCGGCACTCGAATTGCAGGAGCCTCTGCCATTGTCTGTCTTAAGGTCGATTGGGTTGCAACGAGCGTTATCGCGTCGAGCTATCTTAGCTTTGGCAGTATCATTGGAAACTCACCAATCACGGTTATTGAGTGGCGAAATTGAATCAGGCAAAATCGATTCAGCAGAGGAGCTTCGCAAGCGATCTATCAACTTTTTTAAATACGTTGATGCGCACATGGAGCAGCTGACCACTGTAAGCACCGCGCAAAAACAAAAACGCTCAAAAAAGACGATGAAGGCAAAGGGTATGAAGTTTTTGAGAACTTTTCTGCGCGATGATTTAAATGGTAGCACTGGGGTTGATACTGAAGCTAATGAAGCAGCGACTCAAAGAGCATTTGAGTTGGAGCAAGAAACTCTGGAAAGATTAGAAATTGACGACTTTACGGCAAAAATGGCAATTATTGAATGGATTCCTGTATCAGTGAATAAGCCTCACTCGGTCGCCCCATGGTACAGAAGTGAAGAGACGGTAGTTGTTGCATCGCCTCAAAAGTGTCGACCCAGCGAATATTTGTGGCTGTGTTCTGCGCAGTACCACATGATCGATGGTGCATATTCTACCACAATGAGAAATGCATTTGGGTGGAACAAGACATTTCCAGTCGAAGTAATAGCTTTCCAACTAAAACACATTGGTGTAAATTTTGAGCTATGCACAAACGAAGGAGCCCGTATCGATGATACACAAGTACTTTGGTCAGCCGTATTTCAGATATATCAACGTTTATCGCGTTTTTTTGAAACTGAGTATGATGGAGAGAAACGTCAGCAAGTGCTGGAAGTGCTTACAGGCGACCTCAAATGTGTTTGGGTTGGCAATCAGTTCGTTGGATCCAATCAGGTTGCAATTAGTTCATATTTGATGGCAGAACCGTACCTATACGTCGTACCCAGCGAACTCCTTCACTTTCGCCCATTTTTGAAAGCAATTGGAGTACGCGAACGGTTTACTCTGGCTGATTATATTTATGCTCTGAAACTTATGCACATGAAGTACAAACCACCTTTAAGTGACGACGACAGTGATATCTTGATTCCGCTTTCAAGCGATGAGTTGACGATTGCTATTGGCTTGATTCAGTCTATCAGCGACGTACTACCACATCACGCAGACTTCGAGCTTTTTGCACCCGATACCGATGGTATTCTTGCTCATACTGTAAAACTAACTTATGATGACGCACCATGGCTCGACAGGACAGATCATCAAGCATCTTTTGGTCCATTACGATTCATCCACTCGAAGATATCGAATGAAGTGGCATCCAAAATTGGGGCTAAATCATTGCGTGGTCAACTATTACATGCAAATAGTCCTGAAACTATGATCTTTGGAAGCGAAGGGAACGTCGAAGCGTTTGGTCAGACTGAAGCTCTCACGAAACGTATATCGCATATTTTGGAGCAATACCCGGATGGACCCAACATCATCAACGAATTGATCCAAAATGCCGATGATGCAGGGGCGAGTCGAGTGTGTGTTATGTACAGCGGAAAAAGTTTTGGCACTTCTTCTGTGCTTAGCCCGGCAATGGCAAAATGGCAAGGTCCAGCCCTCTACTGTGTAAGTTACATTTGTCTGATTACATTTGATCAAAGCAAATCTAATCCTCTTCTTCTTGAATAGTACAACGATGCTGAGTTTAAGGACAGTGACTTCATTAATCTGGCTCGAATTGGTCAAGGAAATAAGCTTCAGCATGCAGCTACCACGGGACGATTTGGTCTTGGGTTCAATTCCGTGTACCATTTTACAGATCTCCCTTCAATTGTATCCGCAAAATCAATAGGTGCGGAATCCTGTTACCCACAATTGTTTATATTTCTAACTAGAGATATGAAATACTGTTCACGTTTATTTTAGTGATGTTCGATCCTCATGCGTCCCATTTACCTGGAATTACGCCGGCTAACCCTGGTATCAAGATTCGATTCGTGAACTCTGGCCTTATAGATCAGTTTCCAGACCAGTTTGCTCCATTCAAAAATGTGTTTGGATGTGATTTGAAAAACCATTTTGGCGGTACGATGTTTCGATTCCCTTTACGCGACGAAACACTGTCAGCGGCAAGCGAAATTAAGCGCCGCGCATATTCACAACGAGAAATTGTCGATCTTTTCCAGAGTTTCAAAGCTGTGATCTCGTCGACGATGCTCTTTTTGAGAAACGTCCGCAAGGTGGAAGTTTATTTTCAAGGTGCAACTGACAATGAACCAGTTTTACTGTATGGAGCAGAGGTCCCCAGCGAAGATCGTGGAGAGTCGTGGAGACAAATTGATCGGTTTATGAACAACAATCATTCTCAGTCCGATCAAATGTCATCAAAAAGAGCATTTTACTCCCGTTTGTCAAGAACCCGCGACCAAGACTTGCCATCTGTTACTCAAATTCTTCATATTCGATCATTTGCATTATCGGAAATTGAGGATTCGTTCTTGAGACTTCGTGACTCCTCATCAGAAACAGAATCAAACGTGAGCGAGATTGTGCAGCAAAATGTTAGTGATAAGGTCGAGAAGTATCTGGTTTGTAATCGGCTCGGTGGTGGACGAGCACGGGAAATTGCGTGTGCGCTGGAAAACGAATCATTGAAGCTTATTCCATGGGTTGGGATAGCTTCTAGGATTGACGATGCCCAGACAACAGGTAGAGCATTTTGTTTTTTGCCGCTTCCTGTCCGAGTTGGATTGCCTGTTCATATAAATGGATACTTTGAATTATCGTCGAATCGCCGCGATATTTGGCACGGAGACGATATGACGGGTGATGGCAAGCTCCGTTCTGAATGGAACGCCAGTTTACTCAGTGACGCTGTTGCACCAGCATATTTGACTTTTCTTCTCGAAGCAAAACGAATCTGCGGAGACGATACGACCAAATATCTGTCGCTATTTCCAACAAAGTTACCGGAGGGACCATGGATATCTGTTGTTCAGCACCTTTTTCGAAATATGAAAGATGTGCCTGTATTTACTGTGTCACTATCAACACTGGAACAACCAACACCAGCTTCACTTCGATCTGTTTCGCCGAGTGCTTGCGTACTTGTGGATGAAAATGTTGATCGTTGGGAAATGCTCGAACGGTCTGTTTGGAAGGCTTCGCTGGATACGGTTCATTTGCCTGAGGCACTTCACCGCTTACTAGTTGAGATGGATGCAGTTCACGGCAGTACGACCCCGACATTTTTCCGCAAGATGGTGCGCAGTGAAAGATTTTTGCCTGTATTGGATAAAGATATGGCTATGCGCGTAATTGAGTTTTGTTTGAGTGATTTTGGTCGGAATTCTACGCTTTTCCTGGACGAGATCGATAATTTACCTCTCCTCGCGCTCAATGACGGTACATTTGGGCGCCTTCGTGTGAACAGAGGACGTCAAGACATGATTGACGATGATCTACAACCAAATGTGATTTTTTATTTTGGAAACGAATTGGAAGAAGAACTGCTTCAAACGTTTCCAAACCGAATGGTTTCTAGAGATTTCAAACAGTATTTTGATTCCGTGCCGTCAATATACGAATTCTCGAACATAAGGAACATGAACATTGCGACAATAGTGGATCATTTTTTCCCGCAAATGTGGGCAAACAAATGGTTGAGTCTCCACACAAGTAAAGATGAATTGCTATTGTGGGAGTCAGCTGCAAGTGGGTCCAAAAGTCAAATCTGGATGCGTCAATGGTGGAAATACTTAGAAACTCAATTGATGGAAGCCAGTAGTCATGAAAGATTACCATCAAACCTTTTGAAATGGCGCCTTACGCCAGTATCTTGCTCAGTCGGTGAATCTCGCGTAGCTTGTCTTGGTTCTGCTACTTGTTTGGTAATTTCGCAAGCTGAGGTTGGCTCTTCAATGGATATGGGACGCATCCATGAAATTTTAACCAAAATTGGGATTTACGTGATCGATTCGTCATATGTCAACGGAGAAAATGTTATTAAATGGATGCTAAACAAGAATTACGCACATAGATTGGATTCCGACGGAGTACTTGCTGCTCTGACTCGATTTCGATTAACACACGAAACAAAAAATGTAGAACAAATGTTTGCTGAAGTGCCTCAGGAAGAAAAAGAGATACTATTCCAGTTTTTTGTGCTAAATGGTCTCGAGAACGTCCAAGATAAACATGTGTCTATGTTGCAGGAATTGCCAATATTTCCAGTATACTTGGGTCTCGAGTCGCGTCGATTATCATCATTAGAAGCATCGGAGAATGTGAAAACGCACGTGCCCTTTTACCAAGGCCGGTTCATGCCAGATACGGATGCTGACCCAAGAATTTTGGATGAAAAATTTTTCTTTGCGAAAAGCGAAGCCGATCGAAAATTTCTTAGAGAGTGTGGCGTCGAAGAATGGTCATTTACAAAGATTTTGCTTGACCATGTATTTCCTCGACTGGCTACTCTTGCAGCACAAGATGAGTCACTTGCAGATTCGATTGTGATGAATGCGTTAATAACGCTTCCATTTCATCAACGAAACGAGGATCGCTTTCGAGCTTTTGTAACCAAATCTCCCATCATTCCATCACGTAAAAGGGTCTTGCGAGCTGTTCACGAATTACACGACCCTAACAGCAAAGAGCTTAGCGAACTCGTCGGTGATAACAGTTTACCTGCTCAAAGCTTTTCATCACCCGAAGTCGTGGACATTTTGCGGTCGTTGGGTCTCCGTACAAGTCTGTCTTGCCATGCAATTCTTGAGAGCGCGCGGTCTGTAGAATTGATGTATGATAAAGGCGAGGAATTAACGGCGTGGAAGAAAAGTCACAGCCTTTTGGCTATTGTGAATCAGCATTTTGACCAAATGTCTGTAGCTGCGTCTGACAATGTTGATCTTCCCGATAATGGAACGGTATCGGAAGGCATAACCGCTATTATGGATGCAATGAAAGATATTCGATGGCTACCTGTTCGAGAGACAGCTTCTCACCCGCTAATGCCGTGGAAAGAACAATCAAATAGTACCACACCGAAGAAACTTTTATCAAGCTCTGTGGATACAAGACCCGAAACTGATGCAGTAAGTGTTGTCGTCTTTCGTATATGTAATTATATGTACTAATTCATGATTTCTCTTTGAACTTTGTCAACATAGTGGTGGTGCTCGTACTGCAAATACATACTGGACGGCCAACTTTTATCGCAGAATTTGTTTGCAGCATTTGGATGGAACCAAATAATTGATCCAATGATTGTGGCTACACAATTAGAAGCAATCGGGTTGCAATGGGAACTTCGAAATCGAATGAGCATAGTTGATACACCGTCATCGCTTCAGTTTAAGCATCTGTTACATCAAGTGCAGCAGATGTACGATATGATCGAAACTGCGCGAGTTTCGAACGACGGTGGCGCGTTGTTCGATTCTGTTAATGAAAAGTTGGCAAATGCTCCGTGGATTTGGACCGGAAGCTGCTTTGCGCGTCCACAACAGATTGCGTTACAATGTGACAGTGATCTTGAGCCAATATTACATTCTGCTCCGTCAGAATTAATTATTGCTCGTTCACTCCTGGAAGCTTTCAACATGAAGAGCAAGTTTGAAGCCGTGGATTATCTTATTGCGCTCAAGAATTTACCTAGAAACACGATCCTTGGCGATGGGCTTGTGCGAACATGCTTAAAACTGTACTCCCTATTGGCCGATGATTTGGCCTCGTTAGAGCCTGTCATTCCGCAATTCGCTCAAGAGGGATTAGTTCTTTTGGATGAGCATAATCGTTTAGTTCCGGCTATCTTGTTGATTTACGATGATATGGATTGGGACACATCGTCAGAAGTTCGCCGAGGCTGCACGTTTGCTAGCAAGTCAATACCCCGAGAGATTGCTATCAAGTTGGGCGCGTCATCACTTCATTGCAGATTGGGTGAAACCTCTTTGAGTAGCTCTAAAGTGTTGTGCCCTTCTGTGAGCTCTCTTCAACATATCCTCCCGAATTCAAAAGAGTGGTATCACATATTCTTTTCGGAAGTGCTTCTTGCTGTTGAGCGCCTCGGTGGAACTCAAGTGGACTTTTTTGTGGACTATCGACATCATGCGTCTCAACGCGTCATTCAACCATCTTTGCAGACACTCCAGGATGAGGCAATATGCATCCATGTTCACGGCTTGGTGCTGACTGCTGACGATGTTAACGGGCTGTTTGGAGGCGAGTCATCCCGAGCGGGATTTCTTGCTGGCTTCTTCTTCTCTGATTGCATGCAAATTTTGAGTGGGGATGGATTTTATGTTTTGGACCCAAGTGGAAGCTATTTAACTGTTGCAGAAGCGCCGTCAGCTCCGTCGTTATTCCCAAGTCAAACCCCAAAAGAAGCCGCGCGTAGATATGACATTTTGTCGGAAGACTTTCTTCGATATCCAGACCAACTACTTCCATTTTGCACTCTACCATCATGTCCTGGAAACGTTGCCAGAGGTACTCAAAGTACTTTGATTCGCTTTCCATGGCGAAAATCAGAGTCAACGCTATCGCCGTACACTTTGGAAGTCAAGCAAGCAGAGCGTCTTATAAAGTTTATTCAATATCGCCTCTACGATACTCTGGTATTCACTGAATCGGTGCATCGTATCTCTATTTGGAGTGTGGGTAAGGGTTCTGAGTTTGCAAAAGATTGCCACGGCGAAGCTGCCTTAGATTCACCAGAATCTACCCTGAAAAGGCGAAACTCAACACGTTTGAATCCCGAATGGAAGCGAAAGTTCTCTATACAATCCTTTTTCAAAAGCCCCGTTACCCCAGAAAACCAAATGGAGTTTTCTATTACCCTTGAGTTAAATAACGCTCATTATCGAGATACGTGGCTTTTCTCGGACAATATAGGTGCAGGAAGAAGCCGTGATTTGGTGTCTTCCGCGGTGCATGAAGCCTTGCATTCAACGCCTTACGTTAGTGTTGCATGCCACCTACTTCGTGACGGTCATACTCCTCCCAAGCTTCGTGGGCGATTATTTAAAATTGTGGATACTTGCCAACAAGTTGGATTACCTGTTCATGTTAATGGTTGTTTCAAGAAGAACATGAAAGAGACGCAATTGGCCATTAATGCGAACGGCGTTAATGGCAGTGCGTTCAATGGAACATCAGGCAGCGAAGCTCAATTGAAAGCTCACTGGAATCGCGTTCTTTTGGAAGATGGGGTGGTAGATGCTTATCTGAAGCTGTTGCTAGTTGCGAAGAGACGTCATGAATCAACCAACCCAAAAGCCTTGTATTACGTCTGGCCAGCTATATCCTCGGTATACGTTTGATATACCACATGCATGCGTTGTTCTAGTGACAGTATCTAACAATTCGTTCGCAATTTACGTAGGGTTACAAGGACTCACTGGGTCGCTTGATTCATTCCCAGATCTATCGAACAATCGGAAATTACGAGTTGTTTTTGTGTACGGATGGAAATTTCCGGTCATTAAACAATGGTTATTTGATTGACCACCGTGGCATGGATATTCTAGTAAGTATTACAAATGTATAGGACATATGGATCGCTAGAGAGGTACTTACAATATTGTTTTGTTTTTTCCGCAGGTTGCATCATTTGCTCAACTGCATTTCCCAGCGTTCAATATCCAGCAGCACATTCTTTCGGACTGCTCACAAATGGTTCCATCAAGAGTAAACAACGTTACTCCAAAGGTTATGCGCCGCTTCTTGCGAAGTATGGGAGCGTTGGATATTCATTCCACTACTTGCCTTTCATTACTGGAGTATTGCCTCAGTGATGTGCAGTTTCCTTTGCCGGTGGAGACGAACTCATTGTGGGCCGAACTTCATGGTTTACCACTTCTTCCACTCGAAGACGGAAGTATTGGCGTGATTCGAGTTGGCCAGCGAAATAGCCAATACGTACTGGCGACTTTTAACCAGGTTCAGTTGCTTGCACCACATGCAAAACTGTTCGTGTCTTTGCAAGCCCGCCAGCGTCTCCACAAATTCTTTGCTGATAGTCGATTCACATCAGTCCTTGGTTTGAGTTTCTTCTCAATCAAAACGCTGTCCGATCATGTCGACAAGGTCTTACCTCGTGCATGGAAAAATCAAGCAAGTGTGGTGTGGCACCCTGAAAATGATTCTGAGATCGATCAATTATGGATTTATCGTTTCTGGCAGGAAGTACGCTACGAACGTCGGTCTCTTGGATATTTTAGCTCATGGCCACTTATTCCTGTGAAAGGATCGCGGCTAATGTCTTGCGGTAAGCCTGATGCTGCTCTTTGCATATGGGGTAGCTCAGGTGATGGAGAATTAAGCGATCTTATATCGAGTCAATTCCATGTCGCTGTCGAAAATCAAGAAGAAAAGCTCGCTGAAATGGAAACGGAACGACGCAAGTTGCTGGAGTTGGCAGATAATAAATTGCGCAACGATTCATTCGCTGAAGATGCCGAAACAGAAGATGCACAAAATCAATCAAGAAACTTTGTGGGTGACTCCGATGACGAAGATACTGAAGAACTCAAACATGACAGTGAAGATGAACATGATACGACGGAAGACGGTGAAATTACTGTGGAATCTACAGACATTGCTAATACACATGAAGAAGATGGATTTGCTGATGCTATCTCTGCAGAAGAAATAACTGTAACAACCGGAGAGGAGCTGTTCCCGGCTGAAATTGCTTTACAACAAGAAGTGGCAAACACGATAGTAATTGATCACACCCAGGAAGAATATTGTTCTCGCGAGCGAATTCATAACGTCCTGCTTGACTTAAATGTTGCCATGCTAGAACTAGCATATTTCAGAGGTCAAGAGAATGAAATGATGCCACAAAGTCGTGATGCTACAATCGCATGCCTTGACAGTATCTGTGCCTCCAATTGGAATGATGTGAAGTGGAGTGATTTAAGCGAAGATAACGCAACCCTGCTGGCCGAGTACTTCAGCTACCATGGAGAATATTATGGTGGATTCAACCGGATGCACATTGAGATGCTGAAGAAATTACCCATTTACGTCAATATATGTGGCGTGGCCTGCGCTGTCAATGGTGGTGACTTCTACTTGATTCCCCCAGAGATCAACTTGAGCATGATACCACTGCCACCAAATGCCCGCGAGTGTTTCCTGAAGATCAATCCACGACTCACAGTATTTTACAAAGAGCTTGGTGTTCACGAGATGAGCGATGCTAAGTTGTTGCTTTATGTACTTCCGATGTACGAAGAGCTACCAACTGACCAGTGCGATCTGATTATTGCTTGGATAAAGCAAAAATGGCAGACACTGCGAGGAGACGCTGAACTTTCTGGTATTCTGCGCACTATCAAGCTTTTCCGCGATGATGATGGTGCCTATCGAACAGCTCATTCGTATTTTGATCCTCGAATCAAAGTTTTGGCGGCAATTTATCACGATCAGCAAGATCGTTTCCCTTCGGAAGCTTTTCGCTCGAGTGATTGGCTGGATCTAATGGGTGAGATCGGGCTGCAAACCGATGTGACTGTTGACATTTTTATCGAATGCGCGAAACGAATCGAGGAGTTGTGCTCCGACAAGCCAGCATTGACAAGTGCGGATGAGACGCTTGCGATCACTCTTCATCAGTTCTTGATTCAAAATTTTGAGAAGTATGACCGATCGCGCCCGTTTTTCGACAGTATCTCTCAAATTGCATTCGTTCCGGCTATTGTCTATGAGCGTGCTTCTTCTGATTCATTGGATAGCAGCTTTAATTCGCGCAGCGTTATGATCAAGTATTCACAGTGTGCGGCACCAGATGATCAGGCCCTTGTTTTCTCTACAAAACCAATTATTATCAGTTCTGCATTGCCTCCACGAGTACTTTGGAGCCGTCTTGGACTTGTATCGCCACCGGAAAAGGAGTGGGTGCTGCTTCATTTGCACAAGATAACCAATGACGAACAAGGATTGCCGTCAACCAGAAATTGGCAGTTCTTTCTCCCCAAGGTGGATGTCTTCCAGGAAATTTTCAAGTATTTGCAGAACCATTGGGGTGAGCTCAGCTCACAGCAAAGAAAACAGCTTGAGGATTCGGCTATCATCCCAGTGGGTTCTTCGCTAGTAAAGGGGTCTCGCCTTTTCTTTCATTTATCTGAAAAGTTGGCTCCGTTGATGTTTGAAGTGCCGCGTGCCTTTGGAGCTTACGATGCATTATTTCGCCACCTTGGATCGAAGGATTCACCCGAAGTCCAAGATTACGTTCGTATACTGCGCGATCTCCACGCAGAGTGCCGAGACCTGCCGCTGAATTTGAATGAGCTTATTGCCGTTGTTCGGATAGTGAGCGTTCTCGCAAGTACTTTAGCTGACAGCAACCAAACATTATCCGTTGAGGCGAAGAAGACCATTTACCTACCTTCGAGCTCGTCAGTTCTTCAGCCAATTCTTCAGATGGCATACAACGATGCACCATGGCTGTGTGCGAGAATCGATTTGACGGAATTACATGTTGTGCACCCTCGTGTCAGCTCGAAATGCTGCCACATTCTAGGGGTTCCGGGTATCAGTAGTACTGTAAAGGAAGAGCTCAATCGTGATTTGCTTCAAGCAAGTGTTCCGTCAGACGACGTAGCTCACTTCAACAACGTCCTGATGTCCCAGCAGTTTGGCAATGGACTGCGAAGAATTATTACGGCACAGCAACAGAAGGCAACCCCATACGACGCATTCAACTTTACGCCAGATTTCGATCTGCTGAATCAGCGTATTGTGGACCTATCGTCTTTTCAAGTGAAATCCATGGATACGTTGAAATCGTCATTCATTGCAACTTTACAGCACCCTCCGCGACGCATCGACGTGACAAAGGACTCGACGGCGATGACCAGCCTTTCTTTTACTGATCAAGCGAATCACTCGATTTTTATCGCCAAACGAGCTTTGGATGCGCTTCCGGGTATGCGATTAAGTCAAGTTGTTGCAACTGCTATCAACCAGCTACTCGGTGGCATCCTGCAAGACTGCTCAGCGGTCGAATCTATCTTGATATGTGATATAATGGAGATCCCAGCGTTGCTTCAGTTGATGCACATCTCAGAAGACCCGACATTGATTGTGGAGAAACTTCGAGGTACGCTTGGAGAAATTCTTTCTGACAGCGATCAAGCGTGCGTGGAATTGTCACCCCTTCGGTCTTGCTTGCCAGGCGAAATCGTTGCTGTTGAATTGGATGGTTCGCTGAGATATGCAAAAATACTTCGCGAACAAGAAGCGGAGAATTCGAGTGGGATCAGCAGCTACGACATCAAGGTCTCTAATGCGGAGACAAAGTGGTATCCAGCCACTCAAGTCTATTCGTTCCGGTCTGCGCGAAGCAATAGCCAAGCACAAAGTGCAATTGCCAGTGGCGCAAACTTTGCTACACTAACTCAATTGCTGAGTAATGCGGGTACATCGCCAGAAAACGCACAAAATACTGCCGCGACGTCGCAGCTGCCTAGTTCAGTCCAAGCGCTTCAAAGCGATGATCGCATCCAGCACGGCAATGTCCCTATCGCTGCGACGACTGTCGTCTCAGCTGTAAACGACCTTCTCTCTCGGCTGAATCTGTCATTGAACACAAGCTTCGAAGACCTGCTAGCGGAGAATCTGCGACTTCAGCATCGCCTGGAGCAAGCGGAGGAAGGGCGCCGCGTTGCGTCAGCGCAGATCGAGACCGCGATCCGCGAGAAGAAGGAAGCGCAGGACTCGCTGGTGTGCGCGATTTGCTTGGAGAACAACGTCGACTGCGTGCTCATTCCTTGCGGCCACATTTACTGCAACGAGTGCGTCTCGCGGCTGCCGCTCCCTAGCTGCCCGATCTGCCGCCACGCGATCTCGAGCACCTCGGTCTTCCACGTACCTTCATAGATTAGCTAGCTCGCTTCTCTTCAGTAATGCATCTTTTTGTATGGCTTCAGCACATCCTTCCCACCCACTACGCAGCCATTTGGGCAGTGGGAGCTCCCCGTCCCACCGATGACGTCATGCGCATCATCGGTGTTCCCCCATCCCGCTCCCGCCCATTCTTTGCATGTCGCAGGCTTCGTCACCACAAACACGGCTCCCCATCCGTGGGATAGGGGCGCTCTATTCGAAGCAGACGACGTGACGTCATTAGCGAGTGGATCCCAGGGCCAGTGCGTCATAGGACTGCGTCATTTTGCGGGCCAACCCTAGTCGCGCCCGACCCCATTCTAAAACCGCGATTGCACTTGCGCGTCATCTGAACACGGAGGCGGCCAGAGTGATGGTCTCTTTTCTGTTGTGCGCTTTGCGAGCCTGGTGCTGCGCTCGCTTGCGGGTTTCCCCCATGAACGGGCCGCACTCACTCGCGAATTTGCGACCACCACCCCACAGAGCGCCAGACTCCGCCTGCCAATTCCCTCCGGCAGCCAATCGCACGCACAGCCGAACGCAACGCCCGTGGTGTAACCTCTTCTCAATCCAAGCATGGCCGACGTCGTCCCCGCCTCTATCCCCGCCACGCCCGAAGCGCCTGTGGCTGTGCCCACACCGCTGGCTAGCGCCCTGCAAGACACAACCTGCGCGATCAAGTGGATCGCCGAATTCGGCGGCCAGGGAATCAACTACTGGGCCGAACTCAAGCAGCTCTACGCCACCGGCCCAGCGATCACGCGCACGCTGCTCGACCAAGCGGCAGATGCGCTCTTTGAAGAATCCAGCACGCCTGAGGCGCAGGCCTCGACGGCCTTCGAGACCGTGCTTGCCCTGAAGCAGTGGCTCGCTGATGAAGATAGCGAACAGGACAAGACCCACCCGCTGCCTGAAGGCAGCACGTGGCAGCAGCGCGCGGTGTTCAGCTACCCGCTGATTGCGCTGGCCCAAGCAGCAAATTACGTGACCTTCCTTGATGCGGCAGGCGTCGGTCACGATCAGATGGTCAAGCGCGCGAGCTGTGCAATTGGTCACAGCCAGGGCGTCGTCAGCGCGGCGATCTTTGCCGCTGCTAGTACCACGGAGGAATACACGACGCTCGCGGTGCGATTCGTCCGCTACATGTTCTGGCACGGCCTGCGCGCTCAGGAGACGTTCCTTGAGATCGCGCCTGCCCAGGACCCCAGCAAGCTCAATGGTGCCACCCCCATGCTGTCCGTCAAGGGCCTGCCCAAGCAGCATGTGCTGAAGGCCATCCAGGTTGCCTCGAGCCGAACCAACACAGACAACCTGCACCTCTCGCTTGTCAACGGATCCGACGCGTTCTGCATCACGGGTCTGCCCTCCACATTGTTGCTGTTGAAGCAGGCGCTTGAAGCCATGCTTGCGCCGGCTGATGCCAACCAGACCCGTGTGCCCCACTCGGACCGTAAGCCGGTGGGTTCGCTTGCGTTTGTTCGCCTTTCGTGCCCATTCCACTCGGTCCTGCTGCAATCTGCCAAGGACAAGATCATGGCTGACGTCAAGCGCATCAACGTTGAGCTCAAGGGATCGAGTCTGCTTGCCCCTGTCTACTCTACGACGTCGGAAGCCGAAAACCTGCAGACTCTCGGCGACAGCGACATCGTATCGGCTCTCGTTGACATGCAGCTCACACAGCTGGCCGACTGGACTGCGTCGTGGAAAAAGATCGCTTCTGCGCACGCGGATGCGACTCATATCCTTGAGTTTGGCCCCGATTTCGGTGCCGCCAACATGAGTAGCGAGACGGCTGAAGCCATCGGTGCGGAAGTCGTGCTGGCGACCACGAAGCACCAAGGTCTGGAAGCGTCTTCCATTCGCTCTGCGCCTATTGTTGGCCGATCACAGCTTATCAACGCGCCTTCGACTGTGCGCAAGTCCTGGTCGGCTGAGTATGCCCCTCGTGTTTGCGCGCAGGGCAAGGTTGTCAACAAGTACACGCAACTGCTGAAGAAGCAGCCCGTCATGGTCGCTGGTATGACGCCGACGACCAGTTTGGAAGGTATTGACCTCGTCGCTGCGATCCAGAACGCTGGATTCCACGGCGAGCTCGCTGCCGGTGGACTATCTCGACCAAACATCTTCGAAGGCGCTGTGAACGAATTGGTCTCCAAGATCAAGCCGGGCGTCGGAATTGCGATCAACATGCTGTACCTGAACGCGAAGCAGTGGGGATTCCAGTTCCCTATGGTTCTCCGCATGCGCAAGGTCGGTATTCCGATTGAGTGCATCACGATCGGTGCTGGTATTCCCACGCAGGATCGCGCTGTTGAGATCATTTCGGAACTGCAGCAGGCTGGCATCAACCTGATTTGCTTCAAGCCTGGCTCCGTGGACGGCATTTACTCAGTCCTCGATATTGCCAGCGCTGCCCCGACGATGAACGTCATGCTTCAGTGGACTGGTGGTCGCGCTGGTGGCCACCACAGCTTTGAAGACTTCCACTACCCGCTCGTAGCGACGTACGGTGCTATTCGACGAGTCAAGAACGTGCTTCTTGTTGTCGGATCCGGATTTGGCAACTGGGAAGACTCGCATCAGTACCTTACTGGTGAATGGAGCGTTGCTCGTGGCGGTCTCGCGAAGATGCCGGCGGATGGTATTCTGCTGGGCTCGCGAGTCATGGTCGCCAAGGAAGCTGCGACTGCGCAAGAAGTGAAGCAGCTTCTTGTCGACACCCCTGGTATCACCGCTGAACTCGAATGGGAACAGAGTTACAAGGGTGTTGCTGGTGGTATTGTGACGGTGACTTCGGAACTCGGAGAGCCTATCCACAAGGTTGCCAACCGCGGCAGTCTGCTCTGGAAGGAATTTGATGAGAAGTATTTCTCAAAGCCGCGTGACCAGATCGAACTTGCTGTTCGCCTGGACAAGGACGAGATTATCAGCCGCTTGAACGCTGACTTCCAGAAGCCGTACTTCGGTCGTAAGCTCACTGCGAACAACGACGATGATAACGTTGCTGATCTGGAAGAAATGACGTACTATGAGATCCTGTCGCGCATGATTGAGCTCATGTACGTCAACTACAAGGACCGACCGCAGCGATGGATCCATGAAAGCTTCTTCACGCGAGTTGCTACCTTCATGAAGCGCAGCGAGCAGCAATTCCGCCGTGGAAACAACGGAGCTCTGTTCGATCAAAGCCAGCTTCGTTCCAACCCGGTGGAAACCCTGAACACGTTCGCTGAAAAGTACTCGCAGTCCAAGACGACGTTGGTGTCTGTTGTTGATGCGGACTACTTTTTGGATTTGTGCCGCACTGGAGGCAAGCCTGTCAACTTCGTTCCGGTAGTTGACATTGAGCTGCGCACTTGGTTCAAGAAGGATTCTCTGTGGTACTCGGAAGACTTGGACGCTGTGCCTGAGCGTGATGCTCAGCGTGTCTGCATCCTACAGGGACCTGTCGCTGTGCGTTACAGCACGGTTTGCAATGAGCCTGTGGGTGAAATCATGGGTAATATCGCCAAGGGATTTGCTCAAGTTGTTAGCGAAAACTCTGCTGCTATGACTGAGAGTTCCTTCTCGTCTAAGCTGCCGACTGAAATCGCTGGATTCTCTGTTGAACAATCAGAAACTGATGTGAAGGTTGTAATTCCGAGCGATGCTTCTTCGTTCCCCGCTATTGACAGCTGGATTGAAGAGCTTCTTCCGTTTGTTGCCGACAAGCCGTGGATGACGGCGCTTCTGTCGTCCAACTACATCGTGCAAGAAAAGAAGTGGGTTGTTAACCCGATTCGTGCTCTCGTGAAGCCCCAAAACAACCAGACGTTTATTTTTGGATCTGACAGCCTCAAGATTTTTGATGCGTCGCTTAACCTGCGTGGTGCTGTGATTGAGATCACGAAGTCGAATGATTCGATTGTTGTGGTCGTCAACGAGGTTCGCCCGAAGATTACGGAACTGAAGGAAAGCGTCATTGCTCTGGAACTGAAGTTTAGCTACCATCCGGAACTGACTCTGGCTATTCACGAAGAAGGCGGTCTGATTGATAAGGTGAAGGATTTCTACGCTCGCTTCTGGGTTGCCAAGGAAGGTGACGAGGAGGAGTCTTGCAAGAAGGCTTGCTCCGAAAGCGTGCGTTCTACCTTCAAGGATGAGTTCGTGATTTCTGAAGATGACATCACGAAATACAAGGCTGCATTGAGTCTGAACGCCAGCAACGTCGGTGTGCCTGTTGATTTCTCGACTATCGTGTCGTGGAAGCCTTTGATTCAGTCTGTGTTCACTGCGGAGGTGAAGGGTAACCTGCTGAACTTGGTGCACTTGAAGCATTCGTACAAGCTGCTGACTTCTGCCCCTGCTAACCAAGTATTCCAAGCTGGTGACGAAATTGTGAGCACGTCAAGCGTCTCCAGCCTCCGCATTATTGATAGCGGCAAGGTTGTGT
>JAADXR010000322.1:0-34444 GCA_023337935.1 Elongisporangium anandrum
CTCGTGACAACTACGCCGGCCAAAAGTCCACCAACAGCTCGTAAGCTAGTTTGCAAATCCGCCGCGGTCGTCTGCCAGTCCATACAGCCGACCGTCACTGCTCCTGCCAACAGCTTATACTTTTTGCCAGCGGCCGGAAGTGTCGTAGAGGCCAGCCGAAGCGTCTGAATGTCAATCACTTCGCCGCACGTGCTTGTGAAAGACGGATTCGTATCCCACTCCACGCGGTAATTTAAGATCTCAGAGCCGCCCGTTGAGACCGGTTCTTCCCAGACGGCCAAAAGCGTGGAGCTACTCAAACGCGTCCGAATAGTCAGAGAGAGAGGCATACTTGGAGCTCGTAAAGCTGGTAGAACTCCTCGAGATGGATCCGCCGTGGCAAAAGCGCCGTAACCAATACTATTGTAGGCCGCAATGCGCACTGTGTACACGTTGGCTGAGCCTACACCCTTGATGCGATATGAGTACGGAAGCCTGCCTACGAGGCGTTGAGATCTTCCTTTGCGTACTTCTTTGACAGTCAAAGTCAAGCCCGCTGCGTTCGTGGGCACCGTCATCACGTTCACATCCCCTCGTTCTGTTTGGAATTTTATCCACACTGTCGCTGGGTTTGTAGCTGCGCACACCGTAGTTTGCGTTGTCGTTGAGTCCTGGAACTGCACCGTTACCACTCCAGCAACAAGAATTGCGTTAATTGCGGCTTGCATCGTAGGCAGATCACTGTTTGACGCAATCGCTGTTGTCGTGACGCCCATGTAGCTCAGCGTGAAGGTGTCGGTAATCGCCGGTGTGCCGGTGCACACTAATGCTTGGATTTCCTGGATCGTACCAACCGATACACTCGGTCCAATTCCATTAGCAAGGCGAGGAATGCACAACGAATCACGCTGTGTGGTCGGACAAATCACAAGATTCGTGTTTTTCACTTGAAGTTTATGCGAAATGAAAGGGTCCAGCAGTGATCGATGCCGCTTGTGCTGGTTGCCTGCATACTTGACTGGATTGAAAGTAACCAGCCACGTAAATCCAGTTGAATCGAGCACTCGATCCACTTGAACGTCTTGAATTGTACTCAAATTCCTCAACACGGCCTGCATTGTGATAGCTGATGTATCGAACGGAATATTGGCACTCCATTCGCCATCAAACCCGACTTGGAACATGCCGGACAGGTATAGATTCGTGCCAACTGTCGGTGCCGAGATGCTAATGGTATTCATGTCAGCAACAGCAGTGTCAGAGTCCAACGCATGAACAACTTTGGATTTTATAGCGCCGTTGTTGTCTGTCAGACTCGTCCACTCGACCGTAAACTCTGTTACAGGCAACCCTCCATCGTTCCATGGATAGTCCCATTGCACAAACAGTTCCGAGATGGAAAGAACGTCAACTATCGGTAACAAAACTGCACTGGGCAGTTGATTCGCCAGCGGAACAGATGCCGGAACTGAAGGAGTCCAATCGCCAAATCCATTGTTATTGTGTGAAGACGCTCGCGCAAAAACGGGAATGCCTCCTGATATACTGAGGCTGCGAGTATCCATTTGAAGCCGGTAGAATGGTGTGACAACCACATTTGGCTGCTGTGTTGCCGCCAGATTAAATCCATTAGCAACCAAGGAACCTGGGATTACAGTGTTACCGGAGTTGTTCCATTGCACGTATGTTACTTTCCAGTCGTAGCCAAACTTATTGACTGTTCGCGTCACATCCACATTCGAAATGCTAGTAAGCGCCTCTAAAGCCGCTTTCATATCATCATCTGAGGCGTCAAATGGAATCGCTTGAGTCGTAGGAGCCTTGTAGATTGTCATCGCCGATAGCTGTACTTTTGAAACCACTGGTGCAGCAGGAACCGTGCCTGTAGGTGTTCCATCAAATGCAGAGCATCCGTTGATACCTAGATCGACTACTTGTAATGCCGGCAACTTTCCGCGAACAGAAACACCAATAAACTCAATTCTGTACGTCATCACAGTTGGGCTTGTGGTCAAAGTTCGTGTGACTCGGACATCATCGATTCCAGCAAGCGATTCCAGCTCGTTTTCAATCGCAAGATTATCCAGAACGATTGCAGAAGCTGTCGAACCTGAAGACCATAGCAAGCAGCCAATATCGTCGTTGAGATTAACTCCTCCGTTGCCACCCCGCATAGTTGTAGCTGTTATTTCATCGCCAAACTGCAACCGGAAGCCACCAACACCAGCCGTCAAGTCTCCCGTCGCCGTAAAAATCCTGATCGTTTGCACCTCACGAATCGCCATTTGCAGATCCATAGTTGACAGACTAATTGATGCTGTGTAATCTGCGATCGTACCCAGTTGAATACTGCTGGGAGCTGTAGCCATGACACAGTTGCACGTATTGGTTTGGTCACACTTGCCGCGTACACGGAATAGCGATCCAATGTTGTCGTCGCCCAGTCGAATGTAATCACCACAGCTGATCGTGACAGGATTAACTAGTGAGAGCTTGTCATTACCGGCTCCACTTGTAGTAAGTTCATTAGCAACTCCAATTGAGGTATCCAGCTGAAACACTGGCAACGGATCAGTGAGTTTGTCGAGTCGCTTAACAAGCGATGTGAGTGCGTCGGTGTTCATTAATGACCAGGGATCATTAGGTGAGCAAAGCGGTAGCAAAGCAGGCCCATAATGAGCATATATGGGCAATCCCGTTGTAGAAAGAATTGCTGTAGAACACATGGATGTCGGTGTCACAACCAAGTTGCTGGGATCATTCAATAGCGTCACCGTAAAGACACAATCCATCGTAATCGCTATTGACATCACAGTTTTAGCCACAATTCGATCGAACAAATCTCCAGTGAGAGGCGCACTAAGAGTTAGAACATTCGTAGCAGCAGTAAACCCGTTTGTCGTAATTGCAGGCAACAAATACTTGACACTCGTGTCTAGACATACTCGTGCGACTTCATTTCGAATACGAATGTGTTCACCACGAGAAAAAATGTCACTCAAAGCAGCGCTACCAAAACCTTTCGTTGAATATGGTGCTACACGGAACACGAAGTTGGTGCTCAGCAGAGCAGCTGCGCTTACAAAGGTGTCAACTTGCGTGACAAATCCACTCAAAGAAGCCCTATTACCAAGTGTCGACAACGTAAATGTCGAGCTAGCAGTAAACGGACCTGTGTGGGCGGACGTAGTCACACGGTGATACGTCGTATTCGGTACTATGTCCGCAACAATCTTACTACTTCCATTGAAAGCATAAGCACTGTCAACCTCAACGCGGTACGAATCAACAGGCTGTCCGCCTGAAACCGCAACCTGATCGTACGTAACCTCAACCTTTGTTGACGAAATTGTGCGCAGTTTCACGTTTCCGAGTGCCAATGGAGCTCGTGTTGGTGCAAGACCATTGTTACTAGCTTGCGCAAATTCACCGATACCAATCTCATTTTCGGCTGCAACACGCACGTAGTAGGCAGTTCCGGTCACCAGATTTGTAATGTTATACTGACTTTGATTTCCAGCTACAACAGCCGAGCCAAACGCCGACGGAACTTGACCAGATTGAGTTACGGATATGCTAACGTCTGTAGTCGTACCAGCCAAGCTGAGTTCATTGGCAATAAGCTTCGGTACAGGGAATCCAGACCGCACTTGCGATGTAAACGTGATAAACCAGTTGAAATTATTATCACTCGCGGTACCAGCTTGAAATCGTTCGATATGCACAATGCCAACACTGGGTAGCATCTCCAGCGCTTCTTTCATTGCCAACGGAGTGATATCAAAACCGAGATCGATCGTTCTCCATGGAGTCTTGAGCGCAATTCCCGATTTCGTGTTTCCAGCGTACACGGTTGGAACATTCGCTAACGTGGCAGTACTTGAAGTATCGTAATTTGTAGCATCGGTCAGTGGCAGTTGCGTAGATGAAAACGTTCCGACCTTTGCCACCAAATACATCACATCTTCAATGTAGATCGCATCTCCTCTCGCAACCAAACCAGTGAGATCACTTGAAGTGGTAATATAATTCTGCCCATGGACAACGCTGATATTACCCGGTAGGATTTGCTTCGAAGTTCCCATATTACCACCTCCATAAAAGGCTAGTGTAAAGCTGCCGCTTGTGATCATGCCAGTCGTTTGAACAACTTGGATCACAGGTAAACCAAAATAAGGCAGTGTTAACGCTTTCTGATACCACTCGATGTGATAGCTTGAAATTGATACGGTGTCTTCTAAATCTTGAGGCGCTTGCCATTGTACCGTCAACGAATAGCCCAGTGGTAGACTGTTTCTGTTAATAAGCATCACGTTTCGTGGCTTCAAAGGCTTTGCGCGAGGCATTTCACGCGCAGGTGTTGTAGCAATTGGCAATCCAACACCAATTCGGGCGTTTATAGCATAAACACGAACGTAATACCATTGCGTGGTTGTAAGGCCATTGATTCGGTACTTGCCGCCACTTGCCCCCTGTAGTATCACTTCTCCAAGCGCGTCCCCATTTACACCAGTGTTAAACAATGGTGTCGGATCCCATTCGATACGATAACCTGTAATTGGTGTTCCGCCACTAAACGCAGGCGGTCCGTACGCTACAATGAGCGCAGTTGGACCAGCAAGTCGAAGTACAGGAGCTGACAATGAATTGAAAGGTGATGTTGGGGTCGAAGGAGCTTCAAATGGAACTGATACAGACGTCGGAGCACTAAGACGGCGAATACCATAGCCCACATCATTTCTGGCTGATACGCGAACGTAATATGTTCTTCCCGGTGTAAGCCCAGTGATCAAATATTGAAAAGGCTGCGTTGAAGACACTGTAGGAGTGAAGAAGCCGCATGCAGATGGACCACTATTTGCTTGAACAACTCCTCCCACTGTCGTTGAGCTCGGACAATAGGTACTAACACCAAGACTGCCGACCTGGGCTCCATTTACCACGAGAGACGAAATAGCGATCGTAGCGTATCCGTTAGCAGCTGAAAGGCGGTTTGATAGAACTCCCATATCTGGTACCGAACCAACTTCCGAGACAAACGTGACCTTCCACGTGCATTCCACGTTGGCACTGCAAGCAGCGCGTGATACACTCACTTGGCCTACATTAGGCAAGTTCATCAAGATATTTGCCATGTCTGTAGCACTTGCGTCGCATGGAATCGCTGCAGTTGAGTGCAACTCCTTTATCTGGCAGTTTGTGCATCCTGTGGTATCCAAATAGAGTCGAAAAGCGCCAGTAATTCCATTAGAAGACGATGTCGTCGTGATAGATTGCACATGGCGTTGCATAGTCGTCCAATCGCCATCGGACCACTCAATCAAGTATTGTGTGACTGCGTCACCACCGTTTCCATTTAAATCCGTGGGTTGCGCAATTTTAGGCGGAAGAAAACTTAGCAACAGCGAGCTGACACGTGTAGTTGCAGCGATATTCGGATCATTGTCGGGTGTAAGCGATCTCAACACAACGTCAGGCGACGGAGGTGGATCGCTTGTCGTGGCCGGTGTTACAGCCAAGCTGTCTGAAATCGTGCCGTAACCCAGCGAGTTGTGGCCTGTTACACGAATATTGATTTCAACGCCCATCAATAGCGATGTGATCTGGTACAAGAACGCCACTCGACGCTCTAGCTTCAGCGCTTGACCAGTGAACGTTGCGCATCCGTGTCCAGCGACCACAGCTATCTGCGTCGACGATGTGATAGCTTGGACAGTGATTTGGCAATTCGAAGTCTCTCCATCGACTGTAAGCACATCTCCAATCCGAACATTTAGATTATTATTGGGGTTGGTCACAGTTAGCACATTGGCCAAGCTTAATGCAGTTACACAGCTGGTGCAAAGCGAGACCGTCGTCCATAGAGATGGCGAGTTTGAAGCCACTGTAACAAGTGCAGTTTGCCTAGTCGATGACTTGAATTCCGGATCAGTATCCCATTCCACACGATACCAATCAATCGCTTCCAGACCAATCCACGCATTCGGGTCACTGAAGGAAATCCACATACTGTTCTTGGTGAAACCATTGGCATTTGCACTATTCGCAGCTTGAGTATAAATCAATTGAGACGGGACGACCAAGGCCGGAGCCGCAGGCAACTGACGTGTTGCAATTGTTGTCACTGTACTAGTCGCAGTACATGCTTCCAATCCGTCTTGGCATATCGGAGTAGCAACAGTGACGGGACCAATACCTTCGCCGTTCTGAGCTCGCACTTGAACAGTATATAAAGTGTTGGGAGTAAGCCCAGTAAGCTTTCTGGTGTACCACACTTGCGCAGGATGGTCGCTCGTAGTGTACTGTGTTGCATCAGGTGTTACAGATACATAGCCACTGGTTGTGCCATGCAGCGCTTGAGCATTTGCAGCACCGGAGCTAAAGTCATCACACCCGTGGCGGTTATTGACAGTGTACATAATTTGAGCATTGTTCCACGCTGTGTTCACGCCTGCGATGATGAGTATGCACTCCGGCGTCAAAGTGCTCAAAGCGATCATTTGACCAGCCACCAATACGACAGTATTCGAGGTGAGCGTCAGCAAAGTGCCACTCAGCGTTGTGACACAACCAGTGCACACCGAAATACGAGCGAATGCATCGGTGGAATACTCAACCAGGAAGTTCGTGATAGTCGCTCCGTTGTTTGTGAGAGGCGCCTGCCAATTGACATTCAACGCGGTTCTGTCTGCAGGATCATTTTTCACTCGAACGTTTACTGGAACTGGAGGTGGTCCTGCCGGCGCAAGACGCATTGGGTTTGTACACGGTGGATCATGGCAGATAGCACTGGCGGATAGTGCTTTCCCTTGTCCCATGACGTTTATCGCCGATACACGTGCAAAATAAGGAGTGCCTGGCTGCAAGGCCCCGTTATTCACTTCTGTATTGGTCCAAACGTTGCCCACGAGAGTCGTACATCCAGTAGTACCGTCAGTAGAGGAAATTTGCAGCTCATCGACTGCAGCAGGTGATGCGAATAACGGACCGACAAATGTGATCCGATAGTTTCTACCAAAGCTGGTGTCAAGAGAAACTTGAACCGTATCGCCAAGAAGCGAAGTCAACGTGGTCGCCAAGTTAGCCGCCGATATTGATTGAGAAATGCACAATGCTGTCGTTGGGTGGGCGTGAATCGTATATGTTCCGTCGCTCAACGGACATGCGGTGGATCCAACAGCCTGCACAAATAAATGGTTTGTGACCGGAGTCGCCGTAGCAGCTACTTTGAAAACACATGCAGCGTTGGCCTTGTCGATCATGAAAAATGCATTCGTTCCCAACAGCGTACTGAGAACAACTGCAGAGCCAGTGTAATCGATGTACGGCGAGCTGGCGGAGAGATGAAATGCAATTGGACACGAAGCACTAAGCTGGTTCGTAAAGGTGTTGCCGCCAATGGATAATCGAAAGGATCCAGCCGTTGTGTCGGGAGACATTGTCAGACTCTGAACCTCAGCACCCAATGGGAACATGCACGACGACGGCGTGCAGGAAAGTATCGTGTTTTCAGCCGTGATCATACGAATGTCATAGAATTTCGGGTTGTTTGAGAAATCCGCCAGTGTATCCCATGTCAATCGATAGTAAGTGATCGTGGATCCACCGTTGCCTGCAATAAAGCCCAGCGCGTTCAATGTTGGGCTCGTAAACAACACTTCAAGTTGAGATGGAATATCCCGAGTGCTCACACGCATCGAAACACTCATCGGCATGTACGGTATTTGAGCAACAGGAGCGATAGACATAACGTTTGGCACAACATTCAAAGTCGTACTGTTAAGGACTGCAGCTAGAACTGGAGAACCGTAGCCAAAATTCAACCCCGGAGAGTTCGTAAGATCTCCATTAAATGCCGAAACACGAACGTAGTATTTCGTTCCTGCAGCCAATCCACGGATCGTATAAGTTACCGCTGGACTCGCCAAAATTTGCGTAAAGCCAGCTGCATCTGCGTACGTGGTGCCACCATAATGCGGGTTCGAATGGCTGAAATCCTCAGACGCACTCCACTCGACAAAATATTTCGCCGTCACGGCTGAAGACTGAGGTGCAGTCCAACTGACCCCCAAGGAAGCGTCATCAACCACTGATACAGCAACGTTGAGAGGACCTGCCGAAGGTACTGCACTTGGTTGAATGTAACTACGCCATGGGGTCGTTGACTGACCGCTCTGGATTGCATACACGATGATATTTGCTGCGGTTATAATTCCCGCCGGAGTTGAATCAAGTGTCGCTTGCAATGTCCCCAACGCAGATGGAAGTATACCGTCGATAGATTTTGACGCAAACGTGATGGTCCATTCCAAGTACATTGACGTAGGAGTACTAACGTCACTATCATCATATGCTGCTAGAAGTGGGCCTTGAGAATGATCGTTGCGTGTAACAGATACAACACCAACATAGGTCAACGCTGAAAGAGCACTCTGAAGAGTCAGTGCATCGGCATTTACTGGAATTGATACCGTTGTCTGGGTAGCATAGTTGCTAAATTTCAACTTGAACGTCTGAGGGGTCACTAATGCCGTGTCGATTGAAGCACATTTCACAACCAAACGCGTAATCCTTTGGTTCGTATCCACCGGAATTGCGAGTCCTGGTTCTCCGTATCCAAGGCTATTGTGTGCCAGAATGCGCACATAGTAAACACGCGTACTATCGAGACTATTGATTGTATAGGAATAAATCAGGTTTCCGTCCGGAGATATACCCGTGTTTGATGCAGCAAGAACGATATCGGAACCAGACAAAATGCTCTGCTGATCAAAGCTGACGCTCACATCCCATTGTACGGTGTACTGCGTCACCGCATCTCCACCATTGTATTGTGGGGCTACCCACGCAACACCAATCGTATCTGACGCAAGGGGAGATGCAACAACGTTGCGTGCAGCTGATGGGATCGAGGCCCGAGGTTGAAATATTGTTGGAAATTCGGTGAAATCACTTTGATACCACTCATTTTTGGAAGCTAGACGTACATAGTAACTCGTGGAATTGTCCAGCGGCGTTGGATCCCCAAGTTTGGCCTGCAACGGCAAACCGCCATCAACCATCGACCGAACGTTTACACATGGAGCTGTACCTGACAAAGTCCCGCCACAAGCCATAGACTGGTAAGGGATGATACCAGTTGAATCAGTGCTTACTAGCAACAAAGGCACATTTTCGCGCGAGCCGGTAAATGTTATCAGCCACCGATATCCGTATCTCTGTTGCGGAAAAATGGTCCGGTTAATAATCGGCTGCGTCGATACGTTCACAGATTCAATAGTAGATAGCCCTTCCAATGCAGTCTTGATAGTGAATGCGCTCGAGGTTACTGGAATACTGACTGTAAATTCGCCACAAAAGCTCAGATATACGCTGCCTCCAAGATCTATCCTTGATCCACTATAGATGAACACTTCTTGCACTTCGTTCAGCGGTCCCACTTCGATCGTTTGTATTGATGAAGGGCGAACGAAGCCAAGTACACTACCTGCGACCTTTTCTTGGACTATGACAGATTTGTCATCGCCAAGCACAAAAGTCAGCGGAATCGCTTGCAACAATGGTATATCACCCAGTCCATCGCTAAAAATGATCGTCCATTCAGCCCCGTAGCCCCCGAAGCGTACATCTTTCCGAGTCACGCTTAAGATCCCATTGTTGTCAAAGAAAGGAATTCCAGAGATTATCGCATTTTGTAATTCATCTGCTGATGCTTCGCATGATATTGGACTGGTTTGAGCGCTGCCAAATGCAAACGCAAATGATTCTTGGCTCAGGCTATTAAATTGACTCGTAATCCGTACGGTTTGCTGCTCTGAAATGCCTCGGCGAGCGTCATACTGCACAATATATTTCGTCAAACCTGAGCCGCCAGAATTCATGGGTGCAGACCATGTCGACAAAAGCGAAGTCGTTGAGAGCACGCTCACAGAAGGATCACTCGGTGGATCAGGAATACCTTGGGCAAACTCGATAGCCGGAGTTGAATACATGGATTCACCATAGACATTACTCACACCATTCCAAGAAGAAACTCGAACGTGATAAGCCACACCCGGAAGCAAATCTTTGATAGCATAATTTGCTACTCCACTTGAATTCACAACATCGGCCTTGTTTACCACAATCGAATCGTATAGGTTGCTATTCATAGAAGGCCGTGCGCCACCGATTGTGCGTGACGTGGTGCATGAAATTGTTGCTGTACTTGTGGTACTTGTCAAACCAGTCGAGTCACACGCCAATAATGGTCCATTTGGTCCAAGATGAGAAAGAAATACGACCGTAAACTTAAACCCAGTCACAGCAGACAAGGCGCTCTTATAGACTTCGATTTTCCCATGGACTGACGCTATGCTGGACAATTTATTCAGTGACGTTTGAAGTGTTTTAACACTCGTGTTAAACGTCAGCCAATCACTCTTTTCTTGATCGATCGCAAGCTGGAACTGACCTCCAAGCGTACCAACGTCTGTAGAGACTGTAATCACCTGCTGTTCGAATCCATTATATCCCTTGATCACGGTAACTACGTCAATTTTTGCGTTCGTGCCCGTGAGCGTCGTGGAAGCTGTTGCGGTCTTGGAAGAAACGAAGGCCGTATACAATTCCGTACTATCTAATGACACCGTAAGAGAAGGTAATGCACCAATCACGCCATTCATATTCGCCTTTTGAGTAAGAAAACGCACAAACCACGCAAAACCATTTCCGGCACTTCGACGTATCACGAGCACTTTGCCAATCGAGTCTAAAGCGTTCAGTGCTGCCGCAAATTCGTCCGCACCAACGTTCCATGCTAGCGGTTCAGTAACCAAATTCATGAACGAGAGGCGAAACTTGCCCTGCACATCATACGCACCAGCTGAAAGCAAAACCATTTGAGTCGTATGCTTTGCGTACAATATATCGTTGCTGAGTGCTGCTGCATCCGTGGCACTCACTAATGCTCGGTCAATAATCGCTCCCAGATCCATCGCATCCCACTCAATCTTGTACTGTGTCACCTCACTGCCGCCGTCATCATGAGAAGTAGTGTTGAATGAAACAAGCAGTCCGGACGAATTACTTTGAGGCTGCACTATTACCAGTTTGGGAGGATCAGGTTGTGTCATGGGGATAGCAAACGCAGGCAGTCCCATACCAGGTAGTCGCGAGTAGCCATAGGTATTGTACGAATAGATTCGAACGTAATACACCTGACCACGCTGAAGAGATCCGATTACAGACTCGCAAGGCGAAAACACACAATCAATACCAGGGTTCGTAACAGTCTTGATGTCGTATCCCAACGACGCAGTGTTTGCCCCAGAGCTAAATTGAGTCGACACATCCCATTCCACACGATAATGCGTGATCGCGTCACCTCCGTCGCTAGACGGGTGACTCCATCGTACTCGCAGCGTGCTGCTTGTCTCACTGAATAGCTGAACGGTTTGAGGAGCTGCTGGCTTTTGCTTTGGGGGTGCGACTTGTAGCGGCGTTGAGCTTCGTGGGATGTTGCATCCGATAGAGTTGCAAGCGCTTACTCGAGCGTAGTAAGGCACTCCTGGCGACAAGCCGGTAAGCGTGAATGCGTACGGTGGTCTCACTTGAGATAGATTCGCAAAAACGACCGAGCGATAATTCGTGGGCAGTGTTCCAGGTACAGTCCATCCCAGCAGACAGCTATACGTGCCTGTAGTACCAAGAAAGGCTTGATCGAGCGTAATAGTGTTCGTAGCGACCGTGACCACGCGCCAAATACCTGCTTCTGTGCCCGTTCCTGTGATCTGAAGGTACATGCCAACAACCGCGTACGACTCAATACCGGTATTAGTCATCGTAGTTAAACCGTTGGTGGCTGTCATGGACTTCGTGGTACTACCGACGTGTGCAGGATCGAGATTTGCACCAATATCCACTGTAAGCTGTGTGGCACTTAGCTTGTTGCTTGTGACCGTCAACGCCTTGCCTGCGATTGCAGGGGCTTCATTTAGGAATGTGATGGTCCATTCGTATCCACCACTGATAGAAGCAGCAGATCGTTCCACATGCACGTCTCGAAGAGTAGATAATGCACTCAGACTGTCTTGTAACTCGGTTTCATCGACATCCATCGGGAGATCATCAGTGATCGCATTGCCGTAGGAAACTTGGAACGTGCCCGTGACTGCACCAGAACCTGCTGCGATCTTAATAATTTGGACTTCCAATTGTGCTGCTGGCTGATCATACCACTCCAAAAAGTATTTGGTCACTGAAGCACCGTTGTTATCGGGCGGTGGCAACCAAGACAACCGTAGAGAGGAGATAGAGTCGGCCACTGCGTACGAAGCTGAAGCCGGAATCACAGTGAGTGAGACGCCACCAAGGCCTTCAACCAGCGGATCAGCCTTCCCCCGTGGGACTTCGAACGATGGAACTGGAGAAGCAGAAATGCTCAGGCCCATGACATTTTCGGCTTGAACTCGCACCATGTAAGCTAAACCAGGAGTGAGCCCAGTGATTGTATACTTGAAACGAAGTGAAGTTGGATGTCTTGCCAAGAATGACGCTGGTGTATCCCTGAAACTCTGAAGAGGCCCAGCTCCACTATTGCCATTCAGCAGTGACGTGGCATTTAGATTCATCAACTGCCACTCGACCGTATAATACGTAACCTTGGCAGAGTTGTCCGTCAGCGGGGCGTCCCACACAATTCGCAAACTGTCCGGTTTGTTGGCTACAAGATGAAGAGCTGCGTTTTCCGGGGCAGCAGGAACTGCCATGGGCTTCAGCGATACTGGAGCGCTAGGAAGACCGTACCCGGCTGCCGTGTGCGCAGTGACACGCACATCAAAACCTGTGCCACCAGCGCCGCCTGTACCTGGTGAGAGCGGCGGTAATGTGGAAGCCACTTGCGCCAAATCCGTGATGGTAAAACGGTAAGGATCACCCAGTCGCACATCCAGGGACACTTGAGTCGAGGATCTGAGAATGCTGGACGTGCCTGTGGTACTTTCACTTGCCGTGCACGTTACCACAGTAGACGGGGTACCAGTTGGTGTAGTTGATCCCTTGGAACATACGCCAAAGAAACCTGAGCCAACCAAAAGACTTCCATCAACAGTGAGCGGATTCACAGGTAGCGTTCGCGTGTTGAACGTGATCATATAAGCTGTGACTAATAGTGTGGTAGTTGAAGTGACTGTGACGTCACCAGCGTCATCCAGTGCTTCAATTGCAGCTTCAACGTCAGAGTAAAGTGCATTAACTGCAATAGGGCCGGTAGGTACTCCGTTGTTTATCTTTACCGTGAAATTGCCTTCGGTATTGGCTAGATCAAACTTGATCACTTGGGTTTCAGGCGTACCATAAGCTCCAGTAGTCCACCATTCGACCTTATATCCGTCCACAACGGCTCCCCCATCATCTAGTGGGGCATCGAAGCTGAGCATCAACGCATCAACCGCCGCGATAGCAAGCGATGAATTCGTGGGTGCGCTTGGCTTCAGCCCATATGTTGTCACAGAGAATGGACTGGAAACAATCGGCACTGAGCGGTAAAACATTCTCTCCGTAGGAATCACTGACTTGTCCTGGGTCAACGACTGCCAAAGCAACTGGATACTCGCTATGCCTGTATCGGCTCGGTACTCTAGCACAAGTTCGGTCAACCGGTCTTTCACGAGTGTGATGCTCGTGTTCGATTGAAACTCTACACCAACAGAATTATTATCTTGAGCGTAATCATACTGATCGATCATCAACACTTGTTGAATCCATATCCGAGCTCCACCACGCGCAATGACTGAAATTACGTAATCCTCACTGAATGTTGGCTTAATGTAGCCTTGCCAACGCACGCTTACGTAGTCCTTGCTCGTTGGGGTGATCCATTCCGGCCAGTAGAAATCAATTTTGGCATCAATCCGTTCCAAGTCTGGATTGCCATAGAGCCATCGATTATTAAAGTAACTTGCTTGCAAGCCGCGCGGATTAGCATGGCGAACATCTAGTGTGTATGCCGCCGACCGCGGTGTCTGATACCTTGCCGCATATTTGCCGCCAGCAAGGTAGCTCACGTCAGCAACCACAGTGTCTGCGCCCGTCAGCAATGGAACAAACGAGTGGCCTAACCGACCAGACTGCGAGGTTAAGACTTGTCCAATTGACGTGGTTGTTGAAGGGCATGTAGATTGCACAGTCACTCGAACATTCTTGCCAACCAACAGGTATCCTTCAGCGTATAAAAGCTCCAATTGGCTGTCTTCTTCGTCAGCATCATCTGTCGACACCATCGTAACCATCCACGTGAACCCACCATTGGTACCCCCGACTGGTGTGCTCACTTCAGCGGTGTGGATTCCATTCAAATTCTCCAGCTCCGAACTCATTGTCGTAGCATTAACGTTCCATGGCAACGCACTCGTCTGCTGGCCTCGGTATTCTAAGTAGAACGTGCCCGAAATCTGAGATCCAGCGGTCGTCTGGATTTGCTGAAGGCGTAACTCATCGCACGCGGTAATTCGTGTACTCAAAGATCCAGTACCAGCGACAGCCAGCTTTGATCCATCAATTCCAACAGAAGGAAGATCGCCAAGGTCTGAATCAAAGGTAACCATGTACGTGAATCCAGAACCTGGAATACTCTGGCTGTACACGTTTGCCGCGGACTTGGTGGCCCCCATGTACGGTGATGATAGCGTGATTGAAGTTGTTGTAATCGCGGTCACTGAAAACACAGGTCCCGTTGTCTGAGAACCAACACGAATCCAATCTCCAACCGCAAAAGCCGAGCTGAAATCATGTGCACCAGTAGTCAATGTATTCGACGTTTTTGTGGCTACGACGGTTCCAATTGCCACAAGAGTTTGTACATCGTTCGTATTCACAGAGACTGCACCCACTGACAGGAGCTTTTCTAACTCAGATTCGACTTGCTCGAGCCCTGCGTTATACGGGAGTGCAGCAGTTTTTTGTCCGCCAAAGTTTAATGTAAACGTGCCAAGAAGATGGCTCCCAGTGGTTGCACCACTAATAAGCGTCTCAATGATTTGAATGTCTTGAAGTGGTGCTCCCACAACACCATTGCCGGTTCCATCCAATAAGTTGCTGTGTACATCGCGTGTTTCGATAATGAAACTTGTAGCGGAATGGAATTTACCGTTATGGAGCCCAGCCCAGCCGACAGAATTAGCAGAACCAGGCCAATAAATAGTGCTGTTGTCCACGGCTGTGCACCTGTCCGGAGCGATGGAACCATGGGCCACAATAGATGAGAATGGACTTACTCCATTCAACGGTACAGTGCCACCAGGCGATGTGACACTTCCACCTTCGTATACGGTAACATGGGGATTCGTGCCACCTACCAGAGCTTGTGAGACCACAATTATTGGCGATAAATCACCAAGCAAATGATCGTTATTCACAATGCGACCACTTGTGTAACGACTTGACGACCAGTATTCCACCTGCGGGGTGCCGGTTTGCGCACCCAAGAACGTAATCGTCCATTCACTCGTCAAAACCGAATCCAGATCTGCATTTTTTGCTACACTAACGCCGCCAACCCCAATTGTCGGTACCTTTTCAAGCATTGTCTGAAGGGCAAGAGCTGAGGCATCATATGGAATCATTCCCGTGACCTCTTTGTTGTATCCAAGCTGAAAGAATCCACCAGTCAATGCACTGACAGTTGTTGTGATTCGTACGACTTGAATCTCATTCAATATAGGTGTACCAAGTGTAGAAGAAGTCTTGATATGCTCGCGTCCCTGTGCCTGCACCACCTGTGCTGTGATTGAAGGATTTCCATTGGCACCATAGAGATTATTAATCACTTGAACAAGCTCGATTTGCACTTGATGCGGAACGCTTGTGTACGTGATTCGATAATCGAACCCGAAGTTAGCTGCATTAACGGTGCGAGTAACATCGATTCGCGTCATGTTTCCACTATCAATCGAAAACAATGGTAATGAAACAAGAGCCTGCTGGATTTCAGCAGCTGTAGCGTCAAACGGCAAGTTGTCCGTTCGGTAGCTTTTCAATCGAAGGGCGAACGTTCCTCCACGATCGTTTAGTTTGCCAAATGTACTTGAAACCAAATGAATCGCCGGTACAGTTTGCGTTGTCACCGTGACAGTATGCAAGCCTGATAAAATCGGAGAATAGGAGACGTTGTACAGCCCCTCACTAATATAGTTAACAGATCCCACCACTGCAACTTGATTATCGTCATACAATAAAGAGGTCGGAAAAACTTGAACACGAAGTGAATCACGAACATCTGCATCTTCCTTGTTATTGCCATGTGTGTCTTTCATTTGAATGAGGAAAGATGCGTTCTCTCCTGCAACGGATGTATATAAACCACGTCCATAAGCTGTAGTCACGCTTGGATTCGTGTCACCTGGTCTCACAACAAGCGTTTTGGGGAACCCTTGAAGCATCTGCGCGTCCTTGCCGATTGTAAGTTGCTGGATACTCACTAAGGCGTTGTTTCCTGTCAATGTTCCTTGGAATATGGACTCAAGTTTAGTAGACGTTGCAAATGCGAATGTGATAAGCCAACGGCATCCTTGCGTAGCATCTCCCCTCACACAAGCGGAGGCAACAATAACATCTCCAACGGCAATTGCATTTAAGTTTTCCAGCGCGCTTTTCACGTTCGCCGAAGTAGCGCTGTAAGCTAAAGCACTGGTCGATTCAGTGCCATAGATAAGCTGGAAAGTTCCACTAAGTGCAGAGTCTGCGCTCGTAATCACAGCCTGCACAGCATAGACTCGTGGAATGCGCACGCTTAATTCATATGAACCCTTGACGTAAGGCACAAATGACACGACATGGCGGCCGGTGCTTGCTCCAGCCTTGTAAATTGGTACCCAATCACTGGTCGCTCCGAGGTAACGATCAGTCAGAGGAACATTTGACGAGTCGAATATGCCTTGGGTGGCATTCACTGTATTCATTTCTGTACCGATGACGATTTGATCACCACGCTTAAGCACGTCATCGCTCGGAACGGAGCGGAAATCTTGGCTACACGAAGTCAGTGAGACCGATCCACTAAGAACGGAACAAGTACCCAGATATCTCCAGTTTAGCGGAAGCACACTTGAGATCGCGAAGCTCGACGAAGCAAAGTTGGCACACCCATGATTTGCTTGGACAGTTACGGTCGCTGTTCCACTCGAAAAAGGGAATGTGGCTTGCGTCGTGAAAAAGCAATCCGTGCTCCGTGCGAGCGTCCCGGAGTTTGCATTGATAACACGAAACCGGGTTCCAACGATTAAATTCTTCAAAACATCAACATTCACAACCAGCGTATTGCCCGCCAAGCTGACAGCACAAGCACTGCACAAATACGTAGGGTCAATAGTGATCGGCGTACCTGCGGTCACATCATTTGTTCGTCCAATTAACGCCCAGCCATCAATGCCTGTAAGCAAGACTTCAAAGAGATTGTTTCCGCTTTGAAAGCGCTGGTTTAACGCAGCATCATGAGCTTCCAACTGGAACGTAAACGTTTGAAGAGCAGTAGTGTTGATGACTTGCTGAGGATTGGCAGACACACCAAAGCCGTCAATAGAGTTTAGCGTCTGATTGGGATCCAATGGGCCAGGGTATGAACGAATGCGAAATGGAGTATTTAGAAGCGGAGTAGCCGTAAAGAGAGCCTCTGGGGGCACCGCGTGCGCAGCAAACACTGAATCACAGCTCCATTCCAGCTTTACAAATGATTGGGCATCGCGCGTACGGTACTTTAAGGATAACCTGTAAAATACATTTTGGACCAAATCAACCGTAGCTGAGTTCACTTGCCGTGATATCGACCCATAGGACGAGCTTGATGAAGCCACAGAGAGTGTATCCAAAAGAACTTTGTCGCCGATACTCAGTTCAACTGCATCGTCGCTGCGTAGAGTAAATGTGAACGTTCCAGTGGCATTGGGTCGGATTTCTCCTTCCCAAACGACACTGTAGTACTTGTCAGGAAATGGTTCACCGAGCGGAGACATTTCTTTCCAAGAAAAATCAATATTAGAATCAACCTTGGAGGTATAAATGTCTGTGAAGTCGACATTGGAAAAATACTTTGCCCACAGGCCACCAGCTTGACGTCGATGGAGCGAGAGCACATAATCGCCAGCTTGTTGTGGCAAAAACGAAAGGTCAAAGATTCCATTCGTGTTAGGATTTGCTTCCACAATAGACACGTTATAGACGTTGGATAGACCGTCTGGTCCCACCAAATTTGGCACGAATGCATTAGTATTCAGCTCGGTACTTGACTCCAACAAATTTTTGAATCGGTCGATAGCTTGAATCTTGAACTGTTGCACAACGCCTTGTGTGACTACGGCAGGAGCAGTATGCGTAGAATCAGCGCCACTTGCGATCGCTGGATGAACCACTAAATTTGGGGGAGAAAAGGTCTGTAGATTTAATACATTGACAACCAATGTGTATAATCCCTTGATCACGGGATTGATCGAGACATTGAATAACCCTGAATGAGACCCATCGTACGTGATACTTTCAAGACCCTTTGTTGCTTCGACCACTTTAGCATAGATAATTCCGTCCCGCTTTGTTGTGACCTGGAGCAATGGTGGATCTCCAATGGATCCAAACAAGATGCTGATCGGTGCTGGTGCTGTCGATCCATCATCTACAAGGCACACTTGAGCCTGCGTACTTGTAACGTCTACACCACCAATAGCGCTAATAGATGCGATTGCATTCAGCTGCGACTTAAAAGCTGCGAGTGCAGTATTGCCAGCAACCGTGATAGCATCATTTCCAAAACGAAGTTCAAAAGATGAAGTTGCTGCCATAGCAGACGTAACCAGGCAGGTCAGCTTCTGCACTTCTTTGTTCGCTATAGATATTGCTGTCTCTTGAAGCGCCCTTCCTTTTACTGCTTCTGTAATATAAATATCGTTATCCGTAGCGGTCCATTGGATTAACGCTACATCCTGTGGGGTATCAAACACTATGTT
Source organism: Elongisporangium anandrum (assembly GCA_023337935.1). Taxonomy (NCBI): domain Eukaryota; phylum Oomycota; class Peronosporomycetes; order Pythiales; family Pythiaceae; genus Elongisporangium; species Elongisporangium anandrum. The sequence continues at coordinate 18,951 of JAADXR010000322.1, forward strand.
GATTGCACTAGCGTTTGCAACACTGCACACTGGTTGAAACGGTGCGATCGTTGCTGGAATATGGGTCTCGTGGGTAAAAATATGAACACCGGAGGGAACAATTGTGTTCAGCTCTGTCGCGAACTCACTTAGAGACATTTGAGGCTCAATATCCACACTGGAGCTCCCATACGAAAGTGTAAACGCACTTTTTCCTCGACATAATAATCTTTGAACTTCTTGCACACCAGGGTCTTGGAGTGTGGTTGCCATCCCAACGGATATATCGGTAGTGCTGGTTACAGATCGGTTGTTGCCCGTACTTCCTTGCACTAACTCCCATACCTCGACAAAAGGGCTTAATTGTCCATCGTTGTTCCACTGTAAACCAGCATAATCTGGAACCAACGCGTCCACATTTCCCGAGTGGGTCGTGAACGTGATTGTCCATTGCACAATTGGAAGAGATCTCGAACTGGTGCCTTCGGTGGTAAGATCGAGCCAATCGCTTGAAACAGCCACGGTATCGATCGACGGGAGACTTTCGAGGGCTGATTTAACTGTGGCAGAACTAGCGTCGAATGAAATACTGCTTGTAACCTCTTGGAAATTGTTGAAAAATATTCGAAATGTTCCCCATACTGGATATATACCGCTGACGCCCCCACCATTGTCGTTTTCACTTGAAAGCACAAGTACGGACCCCGTCGGTGCTGCGAACGCCAACGGAGCTACGTTCCCTCGAAGCGCATCGAACTGAACGAAAATACGCTGTGGCGAGGCTGCACAAGCCACCGTCTGCGTGCCTTCAGCGTATATCGTCACGGATGAACCGATCAATGCTGTTAATAGCGTGGTAACTGTCGTGCTTCCGCTGCCCGTGAGTGCGGCATTCGCATCCATACTTGTTGACTGTCCATTAAACGTCACTGTGAACGGTCCGTTTGTCGATGGATTGGCAGCTTGGCATGTGAAGGTCTGAATCTCCTTTCGGAAGGAAGAAACACCACGAGTTTGCTCCGTTACAGTAGCTCCCACAGCAGTCAACAGAGGAAGATTTCCTGTATCCATTGTGAACGTCACCAAGAAATAATGGCTCAGTGTGACCGCAGTATCTGCGGTATTTTCTGATGATGCAGAGACCGTGATACCACCATCTGTGATCGTGTAGAGTGCCTCCAATTTTGTTTTCACGCTCGCGTAGGTATCAGCCGCAACAATTGTCACGGTGGGAGAGTTCCGGAAGCTCAAAGTAAAGCTAGAGCTTGTCACTTTGACCTTTTGTACTTCCTGAACGCTAGTCAATGTAACTGCGCGCAAGCGAATGGCCTGCTTTTCCAACCGTCGCGTATCCTTCAGCTGGACTTGGAAATGCAATCCATCCCCAGCGATCAGCTCAATTTGAGGGCTGCTGAAATTTTTCACGAGCCAGTTGCCGTTAGCTGCAATTGAGCTGGGTCCATCTGTGACATCGTCTGCGACGGTCACTACGAATGGGCTGCCTCGGACGTGGGTCTGTCGGTCCCAAGCAGTCACAGACATGGAGTAAACACCAGCGTAATGCGGGTTGTAATACACAGGGTATGTGCCACTAGATGCTGCATACGTCACACTAAGCGGATTCGCATACAAAGTGGCGGAGTACGCATTGGGATATTCTACAGCAAGATGTGCCAAACCCCACTCACGTAAATGAGACACAAACGTAATTTTCCACTGATAACCACCGGCTCCAGTGCCTCCACTCGGAGCAACATAAACCTGAGACACGTGGACTTGGGCGCCGCTGTACAAATCTTGCAACGCGTATTTCATTGCAGCAGCACTAATATCCTGGGGGAGCAACGGAGTGAGGCTTCCCATAGTCGAATTGGCAACCTGGAGAGGCAACTGCTGAGCAGTAAATGCTGCACAACCATGATTGCTCGCGACAGTAATAGACGCTGAAGTGACAGCTAGAGCAGTGAAAATGCATTCCTGCACAGCAAATTTGGCATTGGGTAGCAGAAGGCCAATTAAATTGGCGTTTACAGTCATTGTCACGCCACTCAGCTGAGTAACACAATTAGGGCAAAGCTTAAATCGAAAACTGCCATAGCTAAGCTTGAAGTAACCCGCAATAGACAAATCAGTAGATGCCAGAATTTGCACAGCGGTTGAGGTAACAATTTCTTCATTCCGCCCAGTAAGGACGACCAGAAAGGCATCAGACCGCCCATCGCCCGTGGTTTTTGAGTTTGTCGTGCGATCACCGATGCGCAAATTTCCAAACGCATCGCGCGCATAAACTGTAAATGACGTTGCGTGTCTGCTAGTCGCGGCAGATAGCGCATTCGTAGATGTATCATCGACCGTACAGCTAGCGGGATGCACTTCGCTATGGACAACCTTTAGAGTAGCAGGTGTGCCCAGCGGTAGACATATTGTAGCAGGACACATCAATATCGGGGAACCGTTCAGATATGTTTGCAATGTATAAACGCCAGCCTTCGGAATGGAATATTGAACTTGATAAATACCAAGAGGAGCACCTGTCGATGTCACTGTCAGCACGCTACTTCGGTAACGGACAGAAGAATCAGCCACGAGCACCATCTTGGTCTCAAAGCTGTCATTACCACCATTCACGAGCGATCTTGCGTTGGCATATGTGTCACGCGCTTGAATAGTAAAGTTTGCCACTTGACCAGCAACAGCTTCAACAAGGCTATCTACGATTCCATAGGACGCTCCAGTAATTCCAAGCGCCTGACTCGTGTGCGGCGTGGTAGCTCCCGGGGACACTGTCACTGTAAATGGACTGCATTTATTCAGCTGTCCTTTTCCGCAGTAAATGTCAATTCCATCGACCGTTTTCACCGAGAGTTGATATACTCCACTCTTAGCAGGCAAATATTTGATCAGATACTGCCCTTCACCAATATACAATGGCTCGTCGAACGGAGCCAACTTCACGGGTCCAATAAGCTCAATATTAAAAGTATCACCATCCATCGTCTTGTTGTTTTCATTTTGATCCACGGCCTGAATTGTGAATGGCGCCATAATCCCTGCAGTCGCTTTGGATAAGCCGTCTCCAAATGCTGTTGTGTAGGGGAAATCTGTTGCGCCTGGGGTCACAGTAATCGGAAAAGGGCTACCAAGAATGTGTTCGCCGTGGTAGAACGCGCTACTTGGCACCACCTGCAGCGAAAGATATGACGAGCTCCACAATAGACGGAACGAGGCGTCTCCTGTTTCTTCGTGATACTCAATTTTGATATCGTAATATGTGCCGGAAGAAAGGCTTACATGGAAATTTTCATTAGTTCCTGTCATCGTCTCATTTTCCCATGTATCAACTCGTAATTGGTGATCGAGCCAGACACGAACTCCTTCAGTGGATTGCACGTAAAACACATACGTGTCCGTGTAAGGCACTGCAAGCATGCCAAACCATCGAATACTGATGTAGTCACGGCCGTAATTTGTGACCAGACCGTTTCCCCAATCAAATGCTAGTTGCTGATCAACACGCGTCAGCACTGGTGTGTCTTGTAGCCAAAAATTATCGTAATAGAGTGCCAAAAGACCATGCTGAACTAATTGTCGCACAGCTACTGAGTATCCTACGCCAGCTTCTACTGGTGTGTACATGCCCTTGTAACTTGGAAATCCGGATTTCTTCTTAAACACCGCCAACGAAGGGTAATTTCCAGTGAGTGATTGCCCATTACCGGCTTGTAATTGTTTAACTTGTACATCGGCAAAGCTGCCAGTAAGACTATCAGCATCGACGACTAAATTTGAAATATCACCCACTTGAGACCGGAAAGTAATTTGCCAGCGAAAGCGATTTCCGGCATCCAATTGGACCGATCTTGTTACGTCCACTAATCCGACAGACGGTAAAGCCTCCAGCGCTGCTTTCATTGTCACATCCGTCGCATCAAAATCGATCGCATCTGTTTCTTCATCACCGAATGAAAGAGTAAACGTCCCGTGTAATGGAGTTGGCGATCCCCCCAGCGTTTCAATTTCTTGGATCTCGTAAGCATACGGGAATGCTTCCAACTTCGGCAAATCACCCAGATTCTTCGTAAACGAAACAGTCCATCGATTGCCATTAAAAAGTTGCTCCTTCTTCACATCCACTTCCACAATTGAGCGCAAGTTTTCCAGTTCAGCTTTCAACTCCAGTGCGTCGATATCAAATGGCAAGTTGACTGTCGTGTCGCCCATAAAGTTAAGCACAAATGTTCCGCCTAAAGACAAGCCCATATGATTTACTTCCTTCACGAGCACTTGAGCATTGTTTCCTGTCAATCCAGCAATCGAAGTGACGGTGATATCGGGAACGCTACCCATGATTTCATTAAACGTCACAATCCACGTTTTTAAGCCAGTAGCAGCACCGTATGAAGAATCTTGCATGGTAACAGTGACATCGTCAATACCATTTAATGACTCGAGGAGTGACTCCATTGCTGCCGCAGTTGAACTTGCTGGGATTGTGACACTCCCTGCACCTGCAAACGTCAGTGTAAATGATCCACCAAGTGCTTTTGGTGTTGCACTATCGTCCAGCCATGTGCTGATAGATTGAATTTCGGGCGTTGACTCTATACTTGCTGATGTTGCAACTGTTTGAACATCGCACACGCCCTTCTGAGCTTCCGCAAAGAGTACCTGCGTCGTGGTCGTCGTGGTCAACAAGGTTGAAGACGTCATAAATGTGGTATCTCCCACAAGTTGCAGTGCAGGCATATCACACAGATTGCTGATAAAAGTCACGGTATATGTCCACGCAGAAACACCACCAGAAGTCACAGCTGCTCGAGAGACACTCACGGTTTGAATATTCGAAAGCGTTTCAATGCTTGTTTTCACGAGATTGGATGCCTTGGCATTAGTACTTGCTGCTAATACTGCTGCATCAACTGCAACAGTACTAGTTGCAACGACCCCACCCAATCGACTTGTCGAAGTATCCAACTTAAAGTTGAAAGTACCCGTCACACCATCAAACGTTAGCGATTGAATCTCATAAATTATCGGGTTGTACACGGCAAGGCCACCACTGGAGACGAATTGATGTGTACCATCAACAACCGAAGGAGGTGTAGCCCACAACTCGGTCCAAAACAAATCTTGGCCCTGGAAGCCTGGCGACATGGTTGCATACGTCACAACATCGCCTGAAGCTTTGCGTGGCGCGATCACAAACTCGTTCGCATTTCCCCGGACAAACTCTTGGATGGACACATGTACTTGATCATCGGCCTTCAACGACGGAATATCACCAACTTGAGACACAAATGTGATGTACCATATGCAATCAGCGCCATTTAGGTTCAAACGTGAAACCTGAACTGCGCCAACATTTGTATCTTTCGTTGGAATCAGAGCTTGGAGAACGCTGGCGGTCATACTCGTACTAATGGGTCCAATTTGTGGACCTAATTTCCACTGCAAATTGAAAGTACCAGCCCCAAGTGATGCGGTGGTAACACTTTGCACCTCGTACACAATGCCAGCCATGCCATGTTGGAGTGCAGCACCGTATGCCAGTGTCTGAGAGCTTGACGCGCCTGACGAAGCCGCAATAGCAGGAGTGGACGTTCCCGCTATACCATCTCCTGCTGCATTGATAGCCACTACAACGTATGCGTATAGCGTGTCTGGCACCAAATTACTGGATGTAAAGCCTAAAATCTCTGGTGATGTACTTCCGTCATAAATATTGTGACCTGGCGTACCATCTTGAGTTGTAGTCACTTGAACGCGGGGATTTCCGCCGGTTAGCCGACCTGCTGTCACTTTCATCGATGGGAGATCACCCAATTCACTCTGAAAAGTCACGTCCCAAATCATGGCATTTGCTGTTCCAGCGGTTGTAGTGACAGTCACGATCCCAATACTTGGAAGATTGTCGAGGTAGCGTTTCATGGTTGCAGCCGTCGTGCTGACAGGGATATGAACTGTTTCAAACCCTCGAAATGAAACCGTAAAATCACCAGCTAGCGAACTTGTTCCTCCTTGTACTCGCGCCACTTGCGTGGAATATGCTGTTCTCGTGATCGTATTCGTTAATCGGTCGGGGACAACCACCATCAAAGCCAAGGGACCGTTGTATGTACTAAATGTCACAGTCCACGTCATACCCGTCGACAGCGCAACAGAGGTCACTGTTACCGTCCCCACACTGCATGTTTCAATGGCAGCTTTCATGAGCGCGTTCGTGGTAGCACTTCCAGCAGCCAGAAGAGGGGTTGTCATACTGTTCACATAGAGCGCAAACTGTCCTGAAGCTCCAATAACAGTTACTGCTTGAATTTCAGGAACTGGTGTGGCCACAAACGTTTGAATTCGCTGAATCTCCTGGTTCACAGGAGAGCCGGAAGCTGTGTAGCTTGATGAGACGCCTGGAAACTCCCATAGTTTGTATCCAACGAGCGGCGACCCATTGCAGCCTGTGAGAGTCGAGGTACATGACAATGGCGGCGACCATGCAACTTGAACAGACGTGGATGAAACGTCAACTAGAGTTGGTGCACTTGGAGCCGATGGAACATTGGCGAGCACAATCGAAAGAACTGGACTTAGTCCTGACGGGCCAATGGCGTTCAGAGCACGCATGTAGAATCGATAGACGTTGCCTTCTGTCAGACCAGTTGCAGAGTACGAGTATCCGTATGGAAACGTTCCGCTGATTGTTTTCTTCACCCATCCAGTTGTGCCATCGTCCATATATATTTCATAATCCGTGATAGGGGATCCTCCGTTATCGAGCGGAGCGAGCCAATTCACTACGGCGATCCCATCATTGACTGCGATCGTATTGATTGTAGTTGTAGAATCTCGAGTCAATGAAGGAGGCGGCTCAGGAACCACAGGGGCACGAACAGTGTACGATACCGGTGGACTGTATTCGCCATAGCACGCTGCACTAGCGTCGCTTGAGGTACAGAAATTGATTGCTCGGGCCTTGAATAGATATGTTTTACCAGATTCAATCACGTTATCAGCGCTTGTTTGAAGCGTCGTTGTGAGTGTACTGGCATCATTTGGCCGATCGTACACCTTGCGATAAATATCACCCCATTCAGAAATCCACAATTGGTAGCCACTCACAATCGCGCCACCGTTCACAGTAGGTGGAGACCACGCCACTGATATCGAGGAGATCGTAGAAGACACTAAAACCACAGGTTCAGGTGCTCCAGGCGGCAAATTCCGAGTTGTCACAAACTCTGGAACAGTCAACGCGCGATATCCAAAGCCCTTGGCATTGTGAAAGTACGCACGACCGTAATATTTTGTGCCATAAGTCAATCCAGTAATCAAACTCTGAAATGGCTCTCCACCCGAATGATCAGTCACGAGCATGGTTTGAAGTGGGCCAACGCCTTGGATCACCTCCGCAATCGTGACAGTTGGCACCGAAGATCCAGAGCCACCGACGAGACTAGTTGTCACAGCAGTTAGCGCGTTTACGTTGCCAACATTGCAAATCGGCGGCGCGTTCGAGCGACATCTGTTAAATGTCACCTGCCAGCGGTAGCCATTCAATTGAGTTTGCCGACTCACGCTTACGCCACCAATGGATGATAAAGCTTGTAACGCCGACCGAATCCCTTCAGGCGGTTCGTGCGGTGACAGATTTCGCGTCGTTTGCGTAGTAGTACCATCATTGAAGCTCAACTGGAAAGTGCCGTCGACCGAGAGCGATCCCTGTTGTGTAGTAGCTACAGTGACTTGGCTCGACGTGCCCTTCAGACGGGTGGAAGAATACACCGGAACGATAGCAGCAATATTGCCGGCACCAATAGGAAAATTACCAGGATTGGCAACGAATGTAACTGTCCACACGTATTCATTCTTCAAGGATGGGCCAGTTCGCGTGACTGTCACAGTACCGACGTTGGGTAACGCTTCCAGTTTACTCTTCATGGTTGTGTCGGAAGAATCGTGGTCGATCCAATCTGTCAAATGTCCTCCGAGGCTTAAACGAAACACACCACTGACACTATTACCAGCGACCGAGAGAGGAAGAGGCGAGACCGCAATGCCCTTTGTGTACATCACGATACCAGCTCCATTGCCGACGAGCAGGTTATTCGCTGGTCGAACTAGCATATCGGGTACGAGACCGGCGTTTTGAAAGGTCACACGCCACAAACGTGCACCAGCCGCGATTTCGGCTGCAGAAAGCGCACTTGTCCCATCTGTTACCACAACAGTGACGGAAGAATCCAAAGTTGCGATTGCAGCCTGCATCGTTGCTGCGCTTGCACTGTATTGCAATGGTACAGTGTCTGTGTCGCGACCGCGCAAGTAAGTCAACTTGAAAGTACCACTCACGGGAGCTTGGCCTTGAGTTGTCTGAACGATATCAACGCGACGATTTCCATCCAAGTTGAACGTGTTAGCGGTCAGCGCGGGCATATCGCCTTGTGCGCCGACAACCGTAACAAATGTCACTCTGAATCCAGATGTACAGCCAGTTGCGATACTGCAGGGAGCGCAAGCCGTAGTACGACCACCATAAAACGCAACAGTGACGCTAGTAATCGAGGCCAACTCCTGCAATGTAGCTTGGATTGCTGTGACAGAAATCTCGCTTGCAAGGATCGGGCCTGTAGTTTCGCCCATAAAATTCAACGTGAAACTGCCAGTGCCAGTGCTCAGTGCATCACAACTCACGCTCTGTACTTCGTTGGCGCTTGTGCCTGAGTATGTACTGGTCAATTTCACAAGTTGCACCTCTGCGACTGTCGAGGTTGATGTCGTCACGGTTTGGATTTCATTCACCACTGGAACACTTAGCTGGATTTCTTGGATCTCATCACGAATTGGATTCAGTCCCCACTCGACCTGATAAGAATCGACAGGCAAGCCACCGTCACTAAGCGGCGAATTCAAGCCAAATGTCATTGTCGTGCCATCCACGGCAGCGAGTGTGACGTTCGTCGGGACCGTTGGGATTTCTATAATCACATCAGAAAATATTTTAAAAAGACCTTCAGCAAACATGGTATTCTGCCAACTCACGCGCCGTAGGAACCGCAAATTGAGGCGTTGAGATCGTTGGGGCTCCTGCTCCAGCCGGGTTAATCGCCGAGACACGGAAATAAAATGGGATATTTTCATCCACATGCATCGCCGTAACAGAGAGGTCGCTAAGATCGGTTAGAATAACGCTATCGAAGCTGATGCCTGTTGTCAAAGAAGATAATCAAGTTATCAGAACTGAATTCGATTGTGTGGATCGAGTTGTGATGAAACTTACCGTTGGCGCGGTCTTTTGAGTTGAATGGCGGCGAAATACCTTTCGCAGCTTCAGAAACTTGAATAAACGGAGCTGTACCTGTCAAGGTCATGGCATCTGGCACAATCGCATCGAGATCGCCAAGGTCGTTAAGGAACGAGATTGTCCACGCATATCCGTTGTTTGGATCTGCATTCGAGCGTGTCACAGCCACGCTTCCAATGGTTGAGAGCACTTCGAGCTGGTTTTGTATCACCGACGCACTCACGTCGAACGGCATATAACCAGTGCGTTGACCTCGAAAATCTAAGGCAAAAGTTCCACCGAGTACAGTCGAAGTGCCGTCTGTTGAAGATGCGATCGTGATGGTGTCTCCTCCGGACGTTTTCGAAGCACCAAACGTGACTGCGCTATCAACTGACACAGCCATGAGAGGCAAATTGCCGGCATTGCCATCAAATGTCACACTCCAAGTGCACGTTTGAGCTGCATTTGGGGTCACTGCGGGGGAAGCTGTCACTGTCACTTGTCCGACGTTTACGAGCTTCTCGAGCTCAGTCTTGATTATGTTAATGGACCCATCCTTGATGGTCGTGACTGTGACGGTATCATCGCCAATAGTGACTGTATTGGCCGGCCCGGCCCCATTTCCAGGCGTGATTACTTTCATTGGCACGAGATTCCCCGGTTGATTTGTAAACGTCACTGTCCACGTACAAGCTTGCGTTGCGAGTGTTGCACTGTTTGCCACGCTCACAGTACCCACGACAAGGTCCAACGCTTCGAGCTCTTGTTTGATCAGTGCCGCACCAACCGAACAATCGCCCAGTGCACTGTTAAAAGCGATTGAGTTGGTAATCGCAGTGGCACCGCCTTCAGTGTTGCTTGCATACAGAAGCTGGAAGACAGCCGACGTGGAGACGAGATTATCACCGCCAATCGCGGTGGTGTCCACAGTTGTGACTTGAATCTGCTGAATCTCAGGTTGCGTGGGCATGCAATGGCCATCGCCCATTGCGTTGGCTGGGATGGGTCCTGTCACTGTGACCTGACTAGCGAAACTCACTTGAAGCCAGAAATACGTCGACGACGACACTGTCGTGGTAGTAGTGACCGCAATAGTTTGGATCTCTTGCACTGTTCCTGGCCGAGTTCGCGTGACTGTGATCTGCTTCGAAACGACGCCATCGCTTCTCGTTTCTCCAAGGTTCGTAGCATCGCTTTGCAGCGCACTCAGACTTCCCTTCAGGGTCAAAAACGAGATCGTCCACGTAAACCCGCCTTGTGGATCTGCTGTTGTTCTGGAAACGTCAAGCGTACCAGTCGAGAGAGCTTCAAGCGCAGTCTTCATAGTCGCTGCATCGCAATTCCACGCCAAATTCGTCGTTGGCACGCTGCCGTAGGATAACTGGAACGAGCCTGTGAGCTGGTTGCCCGCTGTGATTTGATTGACAGCCACGTTCGCACCAATTCCTTTCAGCACAATCGTGCCTACGGTCATCAGAGGCAGATCGCCAGTGTTGAGTGGCAACCACGACGTGAACGTGATCCACCAGACGTAGCCGTGCTGATTATCGGGTCCCACACGACGGACACGGACTGTATCAATCGAGGCCAGAGCCTCGAGTGCTTGCTGCATATCGGCATCTGTGGCATCGCTGGCGATACCAGCAGTCGTATCACCACGAAAGCCGAGCGTGAAGGTTCCTCCGGAGATGACATTGCCATTCGTGGGCGTATTCAGCACAACGTTCGCGCCACTGCCCGTCAAGAAATTGGACTCGAGCGTGAGCGCCGGCGAGTCGCCCATGGCTGCCGCAAAGGTCACGAGCCACGTGTATCCGCCCTGCGCGTCGACGGTCGAGCGCGAGACGCTCTGCACGCCAGAGGATCCGATATTGCTCATCGCTTTCAGGATCTCCAACACTCCGGAGCGATCCCCCGAGGCCGGCGCGTTGTAGCCGATGACGCCTGAGCGCTGGCGACTGCCGCCGCTGGCTGTCGTGTCGAAGACCAGCGTGAACACGCCGCCCAGAACCTCGCCGGGCGCTGCGGATGTGGTGATGGACTGCACTTCGGGCACCACTGTGGCCGTGGTCGTGACGGTCTGCACTTCATCCACGTCGGCGGCCTGCGTCTGCACAGTCTGCACCTCGTTGGCCTGCAGATTCACGTTCGTGCGGACGACTTGGACCTCGCGCTGGCCTGGATCCGGATCCCACTCGACGAGGTACGCAGCGATGGGCGCGCCGCCATCGTCTGCCGGCGGCGCCCATTCGACCTGCAGACTGCACTCGCTCACAACAGACAGACTCACATCCAAAGGCGCCGACGGAACTACAGTGCAGCGACGGAGTAAGCACCTCAGGCCACAGCAGCAGCTAATGGATGAGTATGGAGTAGCCAGTACCTGTGATATCACCGACGGCAGCGTGCGCACAGAGCGCGTATACGAAGAGAGCCACTACACGCATCGTCTTTTCGTGGCTTCCAGGGCGGCTGGCCTTCTGCGCCTTGTTGACGCCGCTTGGTCTTGATCTTGTGGTCAACTACTGTGAAAGGCGGCTGCGGCGGATCGCGCGAGCAGCCGGATACGGCGACGACTCTTCAGCGCTCTTTCTCTCCCTTGCTTGGCCCATGACCTCCATTGTGACAGGGATCAGATCCAGAACACCACCCAAATCCCAAAATTTTCTCAGAATATTATTCAAATGTAGGACAATTCCCTAAACTGACCCTAAGTCTAGTACAATGTAGTACGGCAGTTCACGTGCGCATCCATTCAAACCGAAGAGTAAAATCCACACCTGCCAAAACAACGCTTGTTAGCCTTTAAAGACAGTGATCGCCCACAGACAGAACGTGACGTACCGGAGTGGTAGAGCAGGAGCCCGAGAATGAACATGTACGAAACCCCAAGGCGGCAATGGAACTCCAAAAACTGGTTCTTCAGCACGAATGCCAGAATATACGCTGGCGAGAACCCGAACTTCCACTTGATCGCATAGTGAATGGCAAGGAGCGACACAATTTCGAGTGTTGCGTACATCAGGATGTTGATCATGATGAACTGGAGCTGCGATGGCGTCATGCGCACTCGACGAATTCCACGAGCATGTAAAACTCGCACTGAAAGAGAATGTCCAGCGTTTGCTTGATGATCATTTTCTTTTCTGTGACAGAGCGCATGCCATCTCCCGTCTGCCTTTCCACGCTTGGCCAGTCTTTAGAACTCAATGCTCCGTTGGGTGTGCAGTTGATCGGACTTATGGCGCTGCTTTTACGAATCGTATGTTTTGATGCGTGGAGTCTTGACGAGGGATAACTCTTGATATGACCATGGCCGCCGTATATAAAAATGGAGCCTTCTTCTTTGCCGATTCTTGCTGCCGTGTGCTTTTGCTTATGACCGTGGATTTTTCTGATGGAAGGTGTTCAGGAATAGCATCCACCGTAGTGATTTTGGTAGCATTTGATTGCATTGAAAGTGCTCTTGTAAGGCTATCAAGCTTTGCTAAATTCGCTTTGCCCGATGCCGATGTTTTGAGCTTGAGCATTGATCGTACACGAATCGAAGAGTCAGTGTTTGAGTCGAGAACGCCAGGCTCCAGACAGAGTTCCATTGCTTGGTGCAGCAGCGACGTCGTCTTTTGGCCCGAAACTACATGATGCGACAAAGGCTGCAGTTTTGCAATCTGCGCGCGAATATCACGGAATGCCATGACAGACTCGAAGATATCCCAGAGGAGTATTGCCGCATACGCCTTGCTCGATCCTGCATTTTGCATGCACTTGGCTGAGTAAAGCGCGTTGAAGACCTCTACTGTAAGTATCACGATCCCCGGCATGCTTTCAGCTACATTTCGGGAAGCGTTCGCGAATGATTGACTCATGATCGCTTTAATAATCGGCAAAATAATGATGAAGAATGTTTGCAGGTGTGGAGGAAGTGTGGTGTAGATGGCGCCAAATGCTGGATATACTACCCAAAGAGAGGGCATTATCAAGATAATTGCCGCATGATTGCGTATATGAAAACTCACACTTGAATTTCTTCGGAGCCGTTCATTTCCAATGACAACCACAAAGATGGAGAACAGGGTCGCGGCGTAAAGAGGGCAGATGAGCACGAACCCAAACGGAACAGGGAACACCCAGCAAGAAGCAGTGAGCAAGTATAAGCTGAGCGCCAAAAAGGTACTCGTCAGACTGACAAAGGCAATCTCCCGTCGCGTCAGATTCAATGCAGGTATCATCTGCTTGACTTGGATGAGAAACCCGAGACCAACAATCAAGATGCCGACGAAAAAGCGCATCCAATAGCCATAGTTGGCTTTCCATCCATCGAAAGGGTTTTGCAGCGGAATGCATTCGACCAGGATCGACACGGCGAACGTTGGTAACGGGAGCACGAGGCACACACAAAGCACTTGGAGCGAGCTAGTTTGCTGGCAATATTCATTGAATGCTTGGAGTTTCTCAATCGAGTAGCTGCCTCGGTGGCTGAGATTGCTGGAATGCCACTTGTGTTCCAAATGGCTCAACATAGCAAGCATGAACTTGCCCAGGTGACGATGACCATACATCGTAGCAAATATCAATGTGCGCAGTCGCCGTTTGAGAGATTGATCTCAGTGTTGATATCATTGCGCAGCGTTGCAATCGAAAATTACCCCGAAATAGAAATGCTCATTTTGGATGTTTTGAGCTCGTACCAAAATGTACAGCATAGTTTGAGTATGGAACACGACGGAAATATGAAGTCATCAGCTCTATTTCTGATCGATGACATGAAACATGAAACGCGCAAGAGTAAATTCGAAACGATTTTCTATCCCTGAAATAGCTGCGCGTTAACGCAGATGTCCTGACACAGAGATCAATCTCTCAAACGGCGACTGCGCACATTGGTATTTGCTACGATGTAATGGTCTTCGTCATCTGGGCAAGTTCATGCTTGCTATGTTGAGCCATTTGGAACACAAGTGGCATTCCAGCCATCTCAGCCACCGAGGCAGCTACTCGATTGAGTGACTCCAAGCGCTCAATGAATATCACTACAAGAGCTTTTTGTGTATCTCGTGTTTCCGTTGCCAACGCTCGTCATTTCGATCCTTATCGAATGCATCCCGCTGCAAACCCCGCGGATAGATGGGAAGCCAAATGGATATTGGGGGTGCTTTTTCGTCGCCAAAATTGATTATCGGTCTCAGTTTCCTCATCCAAGTTAAGCAGATGGTACCTGAGTTGGATCAGTGATATGTGCGAAATTTGATGGGGCCGCCTCGGGTTGGACACCGAGACGGCCATGCATGACTACGAGGAGCGCGAGAGCGCGTGCGTGAAGCAGCAGCAGGACGACGAAGAACGGTGCAGGACAGCAGACGATCAAGGACAACGATGGCAAGAACAACGACAGCAACAACGGCAGCGAGGACGACAGCAGCGGCAACGACAACCGCAAGTGGTGCAGGAGTACGGCAGCAGCGATAGGGACGGTCAAGATGAACAAGGACGAACAGTACGACGACCCAGACCAAGCGACGGGCGAGACTCAAGCAACGTAGGAGCAACCGCGCAAGCCGGCAGCGTAGGAGCAACATCGAGCGGAAGCCAGTGCTGGCGGACGAGCCGACCGCCAGTACCTAGTGCAGGAAGGCGATGCGCAGTTACGCTGTGGCCGGGGCCGCAGCTGCCTGTCACCCAGTCTCCCATGCGGCGACGGGTGGATGGCCGCAGTTTGGAATCTTCCCCCTGAGTGAGAGATCCGTAAGTAGTGTGATAATGAATGAAGAGAGTGTGCTGCTGTGAGTAAGAGTGTGCTGTGTGTATGTATGGGTGTGTGTGTGAGTGTCTGAATGCGCGCGCAAGCGCAGCGGAACGCCGAAAGGTTGCACGCTGCGTGGCCCTTGGGCCGACCATGGAAAAGAGAGAGAAAGAGATCATCAAGAGAGAGAGGCGGAGCGCGGGCTTCAATCCCGGACGACCTCGGTGCCGTAGTGGAGCGTGGGTAACCAACCCCAGACGCTGCGACCGGAGCCCAGTGGAGCGTGGGCAACCAACCCCAGACGCTGAGACCTTGACTGTGATGGAGCGCGGGTAGCCAACCCAGGCAGAACTAACATGGTGATTGGGTCAACCACTTCGGTTGATGCAATCCAATTGCCGTGTCTCTTCGTGATACAGCGACGTGATTTGCTGAAATGAGCAATGAATTCATGTGATTGGATGTAATTGAATTGCCATGACTGGACACCCATCTTGC
>JAADXR010000323.1:0-34412 GCA_023337935.1 Elongisporangium anandrum
ATCCATCACTTTGGTCTGAATACTCACTTTGGTCACAATCCATCACTTTGAGAAAGTACATTTGGACTTTTGAAGTTGCGTCCAAGTGTACACACACATCGATCGGTTTCGGCGTCACGGTACGTTATGTAGAGATATGATAGCACAGGAGCGGCTGCTACTTCTGCGCTGCCACTCAAAATCACTGTCATGGGTAATAATGCATGCGATGTGCCTTGCTTACTGCAGTTTGGCGCTGTGATTCGGAGAACATGGCGACAGCCGATTCCGGGAATCCAAGAGTTTGGAGATCGTTCTGGATGAAAATGTTCTGCTCACTCAAGTCTCGCTTCGTGCTAAATTCCTGAGCTGTTTGATCGATCTTCCAGCTATCCGACGGCTGCCATATCTCGTCAAACTCGAAGCCGATGTCGTCTGGAATCTGAATGATATGTGAAGGTCTGAACTACAATTGGATGGAATCTGAAACAAGTAATCCCCAAGTGAAGCCTCACCGGATAATCGCCAATCTTGGCTGTAGTGAGCTCATCTTCTTTTCAGAGCCAGTGCATTTGTGCAACAGCGGTTCCTTGGTTCCAAAAATGTGTCCATGGCCATAGTTGGATTGTCCTCGTCCCTTGCAATCGTTTGAATCTTCATCGTCAAACTTGTCGGATCTGCCATTATGCGTTTGGCTTGGACTGCTCCATCTCAGAGTCTTCAACTTCCAATTTGAGTGATCCTGCTAGTCAGTCCTTAATGAACTTGGAATCTAGTATCATCACCTTCTGATCGGTAATGTTGCAGCCATCGACGTGTAATCTGGGATATTTTGTCCTTGGACATCGCAAGATACCCTTCGGCATTGACTCTGCTGACAAGATCTGTAGCTTGTTCGACTCGTACGAAAATTTCGCCTCCTCAGATCGATGAGGCATCTTCAATCCATTTGACCTTAGTAGAAGCGTTTCACCGTTGTGGATTGCCACATAAAATCTTCGGCTTGATCAATTCATGTGGAATCTCCATCTGGATCGATTCATGTGAAATACCAAACGCCTTGGATGCAAGCTCTGCTTCATTTCGAAGCAGAGGCGGTTCTGCGTTATGGCTGTTGAGACACTTCGATCCCGGCATCATGTTGCAGGTTCTTTGAGAATTCTTGTCATCGTTCTGGATTTCATGGGAAACCACTAGAGTCGAGTCGTTTTCCTCGTCGGATCCTGCGTTAGATTGGAGGAGGAGCAAGTTCATTTACCATGCAAATTTGGGGATAGTTCCAGATAATATCCTTCATTCGTTCAATCTCTTCTGGGGTGTTGGATTCTGGACCCCCAACCATCAGGTCATCTCTTGTTGCAACTCCGTCTTCTGAAGGTTCTGGGATCATCGCTAGTTCCCCTTCCATGGATTCTGCATCTAGGCTAGCGCCCTCGCGGATGAACACTGTATCATCCAGATCACTCTGGTTCAAATTCATCTCAGATGCTTCGGTCACGCTCATGATCCTTGAGCTCATGATCCTTGATCGATCTTGTTGGAGTAAGGTTAGCTCTTCGTCAGGACTCTCCTTGTTGGTTACCTCAATTCTGGCAGTTCTTCCTGGCATTCGAAGTCAATAACCGCTGATCCAGACTCCACGGAATCTCTAGCATTTGGCCATGAGACTATTTCTTCTGGTTCCCTTGATGACATCTGCCCCATAGTCTCCAAGGAATCTGGGGGCGAGAGCTGTACTGACTTAGCGGGGTGATCCTTGATTTCTTTCTTGACGCGAAACTTCCAACATCGGATATTCGCTTCTAAGTTCTTCATCCCTCCGGCCAATACTTCGATCGTGTATATCATTTCATCTAGAGCTTCATTGGAATCTTGGCGAGTCGGGATCGGTCGTTCTCTCAGACATTTGATTCTGGATTCCAGATGACGCACTTCTCGGACGAGTGCATCGTTTGTGGCATGTGCTTCTTTACTACATTTGATAGAATCCAGCAGCCCTGAAGTCTATTTGCATCGCAGGTTCCAGATGCTCCTACTTATGCGTCGGTCTTCTTGAGATAATGCGTCCATAGCTATCTTTGTGTCCGTCATTTCCATGTCCGCCCCTTGCCGAGGTTGATATCTCGGAGGAGCTTATCAACCGTTGACAACTCTTGGAGGAAAGAAACGTGGCTTCTCCACTACGAAGCCACATTTTTTGCTTATCTGTCTGTCAGGTCTTCACGTAATGGGATTGTCCTGACTCTATGTTCACACTCTCGGGGTCTGGTATCTCTCTCGCGCGGTCTCCGAAAAGCTGCCGTCGGTCCTCAAATCGAAGACGGACTTCGTTTGGCATGCAAGCCGAGCCATCAGCCAGGCCCAATCTGACTCCTGCTGGGGTCGTGAAGTCTGTTCTCAAGATCAGGTCGGTGTTATCCAGCTTTCCCACCCATATATTGAAGTCGTAAGCCAGTTCTCTAGCAAGCGTAATCTTGACCTTGGCAAGCCCGTCTGTCTTGAACACTTTTGCTCCCACTCCTTGGCAATCCAACGTTTTTGTTGTGTCGATAGTTGCTCCAACCTAACGCGCAAAAGTTGAATCAATGATTGATACTTCCGCGCCAGAATCTATAACAATCTTGGCTCGTTGGTCATTCGCTGCTCCGTATACGATCGTCTGATGGAATGTCTTGTGTAGGCAAAACCTCCAGTATCCACGACTTTCGCCAGGCTTGAGGGCGAGTCGCTGGATAACTTTTCGTCTTTCAAATTCGTGTTCCGGTCTTGGAGCTTCCGCTTGGATTCCCATTACGGCTCTCTGAGCGAGAAGGATTATCATCTTAATCAATTGGAAACACAAATTCATTGGAGAGTTATGTAGCGTGTCAGCATTGGTTTGGTGGGCTTTATCACTTGTTTTGCTGTTGCTGACGTGACTCACAGATCCGGGAATGCGCACCACTGTCGTAAAACGTCCGATCAGAATTCCTAAAATAGGAATCTGTGAAGTCCAGCTTGTACGCCAGAGCGACTTCCATGTGACGCACGATGCGGTCTTCGCTGTTGTTCAGACGGTGCGGGAACGTGTAGATGCTCGGGTACAGCGTCATGTCGGCCGAGTTGTTGGGCGCGAACAGGTCCGAGGTCTGCGGGCGCCAGAACCAAAGATCTTTGAGTTTGCAGCTCTGAATCAAGTCGATTTTGAGTTCTGGACACAGTTGCTCGGTATGCTGATCCAGCATATCGGCAGGATTTACCATGACTGACCAGTGCTCGAGATCAAGCGTGAAAGTTGTTCACATCACTAACAAAAGCAAGACAACATCAGGATGCAGGAAGAACGAATTGAACAGAGGATCGATTGGAGAAGAACGAGAAGATGGACGATTGGTGAGAGAATAATTGGAGCAAATGGTTGGTGAGCATGTATAGCAAGAGCAAGGAAGACGAGCAGAGACGGCAACAGGAACAGAATGAGCAGATGCAGCATCAATTGGAAGACCTAGAGATGGATCGAGTGATGCAACTCTCACTCGCTGTCTTCAAATGGAATCGCACGATCTGCACAACAAGCTGCCGAATGCCTCGTTTAGTTGCCGTTCGGGGCGGGGTCTGCGGCCCGTGTACAGGTGTATGAACTGCGATAATAAGCAGACCGATCTTACGACGAACAAGTTGTCATGACCACAATCTAATCGAAATCAGATTTGAAGTTACATATAAAATGCCAATACACGGTGTGTATATCTGCCAATTGTCAGACTCGGGTTGTCAGGACCACAGACAGATGACAGCAGCAGTCGCCAAGTCTCTCAATGGACCAAAAATTCTCCTTACTGCAGCGTCAGGCCCGCAAGGGCGACCCCAAGGCGCTGCGCACAGCGTTGGAGCAGCTCACGCCCGAGACGCGCTCCGAGTTCCTCGAGTGGACGGACCCTCAGGACCGCTGGACGCCGCTCGCGATCACGACGCTGAACGGAAACGTGGCCTGCGCAAGGTAGCTATTGGCGGCAGGCGCTAATGCAGACACCAAGGGCGGTGGAGGATGCACACTGTTGCAACTGGCGGTCAACAGAGACAATGCAGAGTTTGTTCGCAGGCGGCGCCGATGTAAATGCGCTTGATGCACGCGGTCGCACGCCTTTGCTACTCGCTGTGCGCCTGGGAAGTTATCAGAGCGTGAAGGAGCTGATCAATGCGCCAGAGATCGACATGTTTGCCTGTAGTGCCTTCAATGGCATGGACGCCTTCAGGAGCGCACGTCATGTGTACGAGAACATAGGCTTTTCCAATCGACTGAACCACAAGAAATGTCTTGAGTTCATTGAAAAGGTGCGGTATGCCTTAATATTGAGGCTCATTTATGAATTGAGTGCTCATTTGATACGCCCTTGACGGCAGAAACTGCTGGTTCGTCTAGGTTGGATCTTTGAGGCCACACAATCGAGTCCATCGTCGCTAAAATCGTGGACCAAACGGTACGAACACTCTGTAGCCACGTAAGCCCACGTCCACATTGTAACTGTGACCGTATTATGGTCTTTTGTACAGCAGATTTGAACGCTGTGAAGATCGAAGTGTTTGACGTCAAGCCTGGAGGCCGCCCACCACCGCGGTAAAGTGATCTTGAATGGTTCGACTGTCTAGCATCGTTCTCACACATTTGAAATGGTCTTTTGTATGCAGGTTGCAGTTGGTGTACGATCGTTCCAGCAGAAAATAATAATAACGAGAGCCCAGAGTTCGACTTCGCATTTCGCAGCAGTAGGAACTCCCAGATCTCTGAGCCAAAAGTATTTGAGTTCGCAGCTCTGAACGAAGTTGAGTTTGAGATCTGGACAAACTTCCCCAGATCCTGGCAGGTGCGTTTGCAACGCCGCCTTTTCCTTGCTCGGTTTTTTTAATTAAATGTAGACTCATGACTCCGCCGCAACTCAATGAACCGATTGATGCATTGCCCTCTACAGAGCCGCAAGAGGACTTACAATTGCTTGAATATGTTGTGCATTTATCTTCACCGGAGGAAGTACGACCTGTTCGCTATGTGCGACTGTACGTGCCTGAGTCGCCAACCGCGGAACAGAAGCTATGCACTTGCGTGGTGTGCTACGACGGTGCGCAGCCTGTTGTCTGCCTTGTGGACACGTTGCGATGTGCATGAACTGCGCGAACCAAGTGATGAATTCGACACGCGTATACCCATTATGCCGAATGAACGCGCGCGAGATTATCAAAATCTTTCGCCTATGAGGTTGATGCTGGATGGATATTGTTTTCGGAACGAAGTTTGTGGTGCGAAAAACCAAAGTTTAAGTGATCCGACATACTTACTTTGTGTTGTTGAATGAGTTTGAAGTGAGTTGGATGGATCAATATATAACGCAACAACTACAAGCGCCTTTGGCAACGCTGCATGTGCGTTTATTAGCCCTGTGCCTATGTTTCGTACGGGAATTCCCAAGATACACTCGCAGCTGAAGCTCAGGAGCGTGATCGCATGATGGCAACGACTGCTGTAATGTACCAGCGCAGGCTGAAGTCAATCGGATCAACCTCAACACAATGGGCTCGCTGCGTGTGGGCACTCTGCCGTGAATTGAAACCCGACCGAACCAACATGAACGCACGCCGTTATCAGCTGGCGTCGCGCCTCATTGGAGAAAGAGCGCATCTTCTGGTGGATGATCTCATTGTTTGCGTCTATCGTCCTGAGTTTCTTCTGGGTTCATATCGCGGGTGTTTTATGTGCCGCTCATCCTTTTAATGCACAACGGATTCGCAACCTCCACCCAAAGCCAAGATTGTACCTTTGGGCTCATTTCTCCTTCAAAACAATACGCTGGCTGCCATCGCCTTCTGCTCTCTGTCTGGAGCTGGTGGAGAAGGTTAAATTTGGATCCCATGATTGGTCACAGAGAGAGCATGTGTTCTAACTTCTTACTGGCGCAGAGATTGCTCATTCGGTCCGGGAATTTGTTCGATTACGTCGATTTAAAAGGCTCCAACTCAGAATGTGAGTACTAATGCAATGATGGTATGGCATAGGCGCCTAGGTCATCCAGGCAGAACGGCCATGAAGGAAGTCTACGAGCAGTATTTTAAGGACGGGAAGGCGTTTCCGAAGCCCTTAATAAATGACCTTACATGCGAATCGTGCATCTTTGCTAAACTGTCTCGTTTACCTTACTCAAAGCGTGCGATTAGGAGAGCTAGTCGTCCTGGGGAAGTGGCGCACACCGATATAGGTGTCTTATCATCTCCATCGTTTAGTGGATGCCGATACTACGTGGTGTTCGTGGACGAGTACACGAAATACATATTCACCACACTCCTGAAAAAGAAGTCGGATGTGTATGGTGCGTACGAGGAGTTTCGAAAGGAAACGAAAGGAATGAAACAGTACGTGTACTACGATTTTCCTGACGATGAAGACGAACTAGTGGAACTCCGATCAGACAACGCAAAAGAATATGGGAAGCTTGGCAGAATTATCAAGGCCAAGTATGGCACTCGGATGCGTTTCACGCAGGTGCACCCTCCGCGTGACAACGGGATTGCCGAACGCCGAATGCGCATGATCATGGAAAAAGTCCGTGCCATGCTGTACGATGGACACCATCCAGTAGCTTTGTGGGGTGAGGCTGCCATCACAGCAACCCACGACATCAATTCCACCCCAACCGACGTCCTCGATGAATTCTCACCCTTCGAAAAATGGTTTTGGAGAGCACCAGCGATATCTCGCCTTTGAGTGTTTGGGTGTGTTGCTTATAGACACGTACCTGACGCTCGGAGACAGAAGACTGATGGGAAAGCCACCAAATGCATGTTTACTGGCTATTCTGAGGATAGTGGTGGATATCGCCTGCTAAGACTGGACAATCTTGGCGTCATCTTTGGGAAAGACGTTTGCTTTCTGGAAGAGTTCCAGTTCGATTCTCGCTGGCTTTTTTCAGTCAGTATACGGCAGTTCAAACGAAATGCGGTTGCAATCAATGCGAAGATGCAGAGACGCGAGTGGTGCATAGTGACGAGCTCGATAGGAGCAACTCATTTGAAAACAACATCGAACAGAGGCATCAACTGGAGGCCAGGGGAGGCAGTGGTTCCCAAAATAGAATAGAGGTACCAACCATTGCCAGTCAATGGAATGAGCGTCAACAGGATACAAGCCTACGGGGCACGTATCAACGGGATGCAGGTTGAATGGACACAAGTCATTAACGGGATGCAGGTCGAATGAGCACAAGTCATCAACGGGATGCAGGTCGAGTGGACACAAGTCGTCAACGGAATGCCGGTCAATATGACATTGGCCATCAATGGGATGAACGGAACCGTCAAACGGACGAAAGAAGAAACAACGAACGTGTGATTTCGCGAGTAGACATGCCCAAGCACGAAGGAACACGTCCAGCTCGTCGGGTGGACGAGTTGGAGATACGTGAACGAGGAAAGTCACCCTCAGTGCTCAAGACTCTGCGACCAATCCTAAAGAGACGAACACTTGAACCCATGGAAAAGCTGGCTCGCTCCTTCGTTTCGCGGATGATGAGACAGACCGTTGATCGCATGGTCAACAAAGGATACGCATGCATCACGACATACCAGAAATAGCTCTGCAGTCACCGGAGCCGATACTGGATCAGCAACGGTCATTGATTACCTGAATAACGTTGAGAGGACGATACAAGAAGTCAAGAGAAGAATGCTCTCAGTAGCAGAAGTTGGATTGATCAGCACACATGAGGACAAAGGTCACGCTCACCAGCAGGAATGTTTTCAGCAGAGAATTCTAGCACCTCTCTGATCGCATGCTGGCAGAAGCAGATGATCCCGGACAGATCAAGAAGTGCGATTGTCCGTAAATTGAAGTGCCTTCTATGTAAACACGTCAAAGGAGGACAATTGATTCAACGACCATGGACTACTGAACGTTTGGCAACAAAGAGAAATCAGTTCCTTCACATGAACCTTCTATATTTGGGCAGGCGTTATGAGCCTGCCACCTACGTTCTTGTGTTGAAAGAAAACCTAACCCATTACTGGGAACTTGTCCCGGCTGACTCACTGTCAAGTGATGTAGTCGTACATTCAGTGTTGGACTGGTACAAGCATTTTTGGTCTACCTGAGACATGGGTTTCGGAATGTGGGTCACATTTCAAGTGTGAAGTGATGACAGCCCTTCAGAAACGATCAGGAGCTGCCCAATGTTTCTCGCCTGTCTATACCCCATGGATTAATGGAACTGTCGAGCGATTAAACCGGGATATTCTGCAGGTGATCAGAGTTATGCTAATGGAGTAGAAGTTTGACACGAAGAGCTGGGTACACCTTTTGCCAGTCGTACAAGCAAATTTGAATCACGGACCTGTCCCTTCTCTTGGAAACTCTGCACCCATCGAGTTGTTCACCGGCTTCCTGCATTATCCTTATTGCCTGCCCACCCTCTGTGCTGGGGAGGTGTAGTTCTAAAGAAACAGTGGTACTGTACAGTACCAGTATTTGACATCTGCTAAGTGGACCACATAATTTCTGCTTGCACGTCTTTAAAATGCCCCTTGAGCTACCATCGTAATTATTACTAGCGTGCACCAGATTAATTGTGCTGCAAAGGGGCAATTATCTGTGGAGCAAGCGTGGTAGCCCTAATTCCGTACAGTAGTGAAGATTTCGTAAATTTGAGATAAAGAGGTCAAAGCTGGAAATCATAGTTACAAAGAGTGAACAATTAACCATCATTCTGAACCTTTGACTTTACTTGAAATTTGTATTTGACTATTTTAATAACGAGTATCAGAGCATCATGTTCATGCTGTTGCTTGGAAGAAGCCCTATTGGCTATTACACCCGAGACGTAGTTTAAGGCTCGTCCTTTCCGTTTGATGATCAAGTTATGGAGAATATGCAACATGGCCCACATCTTCTCGGTTGCACGGTTTCACGAGCATCAGAATCAACACTGAATCACTGCGCACCAATGAGGCTGTACATTGGAAGCACGCCTGTGTTCGGTTGACATAGTGTTGTCTTGGATACACTTGACTCATGCTCGTTCGATTCTTTCATTGAGAATCCGCGTCCCGCGGCCACTATCGCAACTTCTGACTGAGCTGGGTGTCGCATGTGTCATAGGAGAACTGCTGCAGCTCGCCATTCGTGATATAGAAGGCGCACCGATCAATGATAAGGCCCAGCTGTGATGTTCATCGAATAATCCATAGCGCATGCTGTGCCCAACGAGCGTCAAGCAGCGGTTCCTCGATCAAGCAATGCGGACGAGTTGCTTACACAGTGAATGAACTTTTCAGTGACATGTGAAGGGCGTGTACTGAAGATGGAGATGACGGATTCTTGGTTTGCGGTAGGATACTTAGCTCATGTGTGTCATGAGGGTTGGAACAGCAGTGCTCTTTATCATGCGCTCATGCCCTCTGTGTCCATGCCAATAACCAGATGACACTGACCCACCGTAAAATACGATGAAGTCGGTCGGCTGAAGTATGGTTAGATCGTGAAATTCTTGCCGTTATTGCCACCATCCAAGGCGGGTGCGACATACGTATATTGGTGCTCGAACTGCAGCACAGAAGGCAGATCTTTTGCAGAATTTGCTGTGTGTCACCCTCGCTCTCAAAATTCAAAATGATGGCGCAATCGCTATACGTTTCGGCCGGCGAGCTGCTCTATTTGGGTCATTCCTAGGGGCTCCTCGCAATACACTGAATCTGAGCTCATATGATAAACGACAGGTTCCTGAACGGATCGTACGCGCTTAAAAAATGCGGATCTGGTGAAGTAGAAGCCGTGGTATGCATGGTGCTGATGCCGCTGCCTTTGGTTGTGAATGCCGTCAGGCGGCTCCGGTCGGCCAACGTCTTGCGGGAGGTGCAGAAGCTGCTGCGCACTACTGATCCCGACGTTCCGTCTTTTGCTCCTTTCTTCGATTGCCGGGTCGCTCCTGACCCCTCACTTTCCCCGTTATTCTTTCTTTTAGCGACTATTCGCCTTTTTTCTCTTCAACTGGTAAATACTGGAGCCTTTCGATTACTAAACCTGCTCCGTTGCTTCACCGCCTCGACAGCGACCTCGTGTCGTCCGAATCCCCGTCGATAACTATTGCAATTGATAATTGATGTCGTGCGCACAACACCTTGCAAGGCTTCGAGACGACGCTCGAGTCTTCTTCACGATGCAACTGGATTATACATACGTTTCTGCAGTAGCCAAATCTACACAAATACAAGAATTAGATCAGGGCAATTACCAGGCACAGTCGTGGAGAGAACGCACCTAATTGTGGATATACTCTATTTTCTTGTAGCCCGAGCGGTTCTACAGGTACTCGCCAATGCGAGCCGGAGAACTTGACTAGAACCTTACTCAGATGATGAGGACTGAACTTGTGCGTAAACGCGAGCACCAGCGCCAATCTGAATTGCTGAATTGCCTGTGAGTTCATTTGAGATGTTGCGCATGATGATGGTGGTAGATGATGCGATCAAGTCTCATTACGTGAGGTACACCGACAACGGAAGATCGGGATCAAGGTTTTCAGTGCCAGCCCCTGGATAGACTGATGCGAGTGGTCCAACGGCAGCGCGTTCGGGATCATTTCGCGCTTACGAGTCGCAGCGAGTTCACCTTGAGCTCCATGTTGTCAGTGTGCTTGAGCGTGAGCTTGACCCAGCGATTGATCACCACGCTGACCGTGCCGTACTCGCCAAGACTATGATATGCGCTCTTGAGGTCGTTGCGAGCACGCTCTTGTCCATCGACACGCCGGCATTTTTCGACGTGTTGGTCGTGTCCTTGCGGATGTTGCTGAGTATGATGGGACAAAACAAAATCGGTTGGTCAAGTGATTGATAGTGTACATCCACGCCCAGTGCCACCTTATCTTCTGGCGACAGAATGTTTCGGACGCAAGCCGCTTTGTTTGTGTGATGCGGTCCGCATCACAGACGGAATGAAATTGTATCAGGAACAAGTTAGAGTATGCTCTATTCCTGTATGATGCACACACTGAATACGCTTGGTATTGAGAATAATACAACCGCTTCCTCCACTTGAGAGTAGTATGGCGAAACTAGAAGTGTCTATTTTACGAAATTATAGCCTAGAGAATAGGCTAAAAAACTAAAGTTATCTAATGTATCCAGGCCATGATAAGCTATATATCTCCGGTATACGTGATATTCGCCCCCTGGTTCAGCGTAAAAATAAATCCTGTGTGACGAGAATCCATCACAAATGAGGAGAATAGAAATAAATACTCTGACGAACCATACAAAAATCAAGTTGAGCATCATAATCTGCGTATTCATGGGCATTTGTGAGGTCTGACGCATCACATTGATCGCTTGTATTTCATGGGGTAAAATACAACACGGTCACAAGCGACGCTCACCGCCAAGGGCCCCACAGAACGCCATCATGGACTCAGGCACCTTAAGAGCACGCCACCAACGAAACAGGGGTTCTCCTTGCGGACCAGGCGCATGTCGACGTATTGCAAGATGTAGGCGCCGCTCGAACGTGAGCGGCCCACCGCCGACTGTGAACGAGACGTCGAGGCCGTGACCGTGTACGCCTCCCACAGCTGAGGCGAGAGTGGTCACGCCGGCGGTGGTCTTCAATTATGGTTTGAACGGTAGAAGACTGGCTGTACTCGGACGAGGGCTTCAACAGCACCAAGTCGGTGTACAAGGCCAAGCTGGACAGTCTGCTCAAGCGCACCAAGCCTGTGGAGTTCCGTCTTGCCGAGAGCTCCGAGCATGGCAACGCCACGACCGAGGTGCAGACCGTGCTGGAAGACTATTGTACTAGCGCATGACGAACTCTTGCGACACCGCACTGGACGCAGGAGGAGAAGGAGAAGCGTCGCAATGCGTGCATGGATGCTGAGGTGGCTCTTCGAGGAGCTCGCCAAACAGGGCAACCTCTCGGTCACTACTGAGCCTGTTCTCACCTCGACCAAAATCCGCAGCAAGATCGAGGTCGTGTGCTCCGTCAGCGTAGCGACACCAACGTAGGGGGGCTACTTGTGCATTCGTTTAAACACCGTCATATGTGTGTGTAAATGGCTCTTGAGTGAATACAAGAGCATGATCTCTTTCGAACTTGGACACACACATGTGCTCAAATGCGAATCCAAACCTGACCTAACTTTCAATTAATTAAATATTAATATATGAATTTTGACCAATAGAAATATCTGTGAGAAGTGAATATCACACATGGCTGGATTATCTATATCCTCCCGCTCTCCGATAATCTCGGCGTCTGTCCTTTAAGGGCTTGAACGTGCCG
Source organism: Elongisporangium anandrum (assembly GCA_023337935.1). Taxonomy (NCBI): domain Eukaryota; phylum Oomycota; class Peronosporomycetes; order Pythiales; family Pythiaceae; genus Elongisporangium; species Elongisporangium anandrum. The sequence goes on from JAADXR010000323.1 coordinate 12,275, forward strand.
AATGAAAGATTCCACGAGTTCTTGTTCGTCGGCAGGGTGAAGCAGTGGGTAGGGTCCTTTTTTGGTCAATACCGTTCAGTTGACTATTAATAACACGGCCTCATCTCAATCGTCGAGTAACAAGAGCTGGGTCTACATTCTCTGGACGACAGCACTGATGGTACAAGCGTCAACCTGATTGGCAAGGATGAGGGCACACCCGCAGCCGGTAAGCTGTCGTTCATTTCGGGTGATAACTGCCTTCGCAAAGTGTCTCGAACCAAATGGGTCAGGACTGTTTTTCAGGGACACTTACCAGAGCAACAAGGTCATCATCAAGCGTGCCGAAGCTGCCGTCACTGAGATAACAGTGACCAAGAAGTTGATGGCCCAGGCTCAGTTTCTGGCTCAGCTATCGCATCCCAAGCTGGCCAAGCTTGACCATGCGCATGAAGCTCAGCATGTGCATCGACATCGCTCAGGCCCTGTCCTATCTATACGGAGCAGATTCTGTCAACCAGCAAGGTGCTGGTGGCCGACAACCTCATGTGCAAGATCAAGCTGCTCGCGTGCCAGTTGTGCTCTACGCCATTGGTGAGCAAGCACAACTCAGTGTCTGATGCGTACGGCACGGGTGACATCGCGTGGCTTGCATCCTTCGATCAGCTCCGTTGAATCAACATCTACTCCTTTGGCGTCCTGATGTGCGAGTCTTGGGCTTGGAGTTCTTGCGCTTGGTCAGGAGGCGAGGGCGTATGGGTTTGATGGAAAAACACACACTGAATTAATATCGATAAGTATAGAGAAGCGTTCCTATGAACCTAAAGATCTGGAAGAAGGGTGACCTTTCGAACCGGCCGTAAACCTGCAGTGTTTAATAAAACCCGCAATAGGGTGATTCAAGTGTTGATAAACACTATGAATATCTTTTGTCGAGACTTGATACCGACCTCTCGAGGAGTCGACTGGATATTGACTGAGTCAGAGTACCGTCGGATGACCTCTTGGAGAAATGTGTCTCGAATGTGACGATGTGGTGCACATCAACTTGAAGGTGACTTGATGGGGTACACACCAAGTGTCATTCTCTTGGGGAGTCACTTCGACCGAATAACAAAACTAGGTAGCCTTGATCCAAAACCGGGTTGAAAAAGGTCGACTTTATCACAAGCGCTCCCGTCAGCATGCGACGTCACCGGATGACAGACCGTGCTGATGATAGAAATATCTGAGTCGAGCTTTGACTGAATTTCATTTCTATCGACCGTCGAAATTCTTCTGTGGTTGGTCGCTCAAAAACCACAAAACCAACTGGCACATCGCTGAGAGAATCCCTTCGCCCCCAAAGCAATCCCAGAAGCTCAAGTTCATGACTGGTCAAGGACGTAACGCAGCAGCGTATTGATCGTCTGCTCGCGGCAGGAGAGAGCCTCGATACTCCTGAGGTGCTGGGGTCGCAGGGGCTTGCAGAGCAGATACTTCATACTCTCGGGGAGATGATCGAGCTGCGCCAGAAGACATCTGATGCTCTCCTCCGTTGGACCATGGAAGAAGAAACGCGTTGGAGCGAGCTGATTCGTATGCCAGTAACAGGGGACTATGTGGCCCAGTACAATATGGTGAGACCTGATGACGTCTTGAGCCAAGCCATCAAGAAATGGGCGCTCGGTACAAGGGTCTGGTGATTTATCCACCAGGACCTTGTACCGAGCGCTCAGCACTTCGGCGATAGACGTTGTGGCTGAATCCCACATCAACGATTTCTTGGCTGACGCGGCGTTGGCCATACGCCTTTCTGGAGAAACGCTTGGACGTCACGCTATCGTGGATCCGGAGAATCTTCCTTCCCTCGAGTTGAGCCCACATCCTCCGAAGGATCTCAGAACATGATACACGCCTTGTCCGAGACGCAGCATACTGCAGAGCAATTGCGAGACTTGCTCAGCATGGCATCAGCAAGAATCTCCAATATCAACGACTCGGTGAAGCTTGGCCAAGAACAATACCAATGTGCACTCAGCGCGATCGTGAGTCTCCACGGACTATTAAATTGGGCTTGTTCGTGTGTCGGGGACTTTGAAGCTATGGGCTCTCACTTGCGCGCCCAACACTGCGACCACCAAGATCTGGAAAATTCGTATCGGCAGCGTACCCAAGTGGCCAATGACGTGAATACTCGCCTGCAGAAGGATATACTTCGTCTCCAGACAGATAACCTCCGCCCTACTCGTGAAGCGAGTGAAATCTCTGCTGAACTTGAGTCTGCAAATGCAAAGCATCGTGCGGCTGTTCGTGAACGTGACGTCCTCCGAGGGAAGCTGCGAAATTCTCAGGAGCTAGCACGAAGATATCAGCGATTCCTGCTGGTCATGGGTTATGACGATATTTTAGAAGCCTATTCAGTGCTTCAGATGCAAACTCCTCGAGACGATGCGGATACAGCAAAGATAAGAACCCGAAACAAAGCTCACAGACTCGCTGGACCCATCCTCGACTTGACAGATTGTGACGAATTGCTTCCATTTTATGGCACAATAATCAGCGGCAGCGGCAGGGCGACTTATCTTCGGCCTAATCGTGATGCCCTTGACAAATTCGAAAATGGGGCCCGCAAATTAAGCTCCATGGCAATCCATACTTCGGGGCAAACAACACCTATGCTCGTCTGCTGGATATGGCTCAACGTTACGATCGGCATACATCTCCCTCAGGCGACACTGAAAAGTCTTCTTCTGGGTCTGGAGTGCTCTAGCTCTCTCGAACTTCTCATTTCAATCATTCGAGACGTACTTTGTTCGGGGTCAAGCGTCTTCGATCAGCGTCTTCTGATGATACCACAGAAGAAACCGAAGCAACTAAAATGAACGAACATGCCAGCAAAAAACGATCCAAGGTTACAAGTCCGCACGGTTCCAAGTCTCAAGGAAAAACTCCGATCTCATCCAATTCAAAACACTCGAAGGGTAACATCGATCACCACCTGGATATTCTGGCTGACACCACTTCTGCTTGCGTGAACGTTCCTCCTTGTAAGTCGAAGAGGTCTCCTACACCAGAACTTCATGCTGGGTCGCCTCATGAATTGGACGCGCCCGCGGAACATTCGTCCACATCCGAGGCAGTAGGGTCACACGACCAACTCCGCCCGTCAAGTGCTGAAGCCAAAACTATCGATGTTCCCGCTCCAAGCCCGGGTAGTGGGATAGCTGATCCTCCTCAATGGGATTTTGGCGGGCCGGAAACCATTGAAGAATCTGAGATCACCGAGGGAACACCAGTAAATTTTCCGATACACGCCCCTGATGAAGATTCTGATGGCGTTCAGTTGGTCGAAATCCCTTCGCAAGAGAGGGCAGCGCGTCGATTGGCTCGTAAGAGTGTAGCTGGGTCCGTTTACACAAAACCTGGCAATTTCGTGATCAACTCGGAGCTCCTTGAAGAAGATAGCCTCACAGAGTACGATGTTTGGCCAAGGAAGCCACAACGTCATCGACTGGTTCAACTCGAGAGTGATTTCGCTGACAGCGACGAGACTGAACAGGACATTCTCTCGTCTAAATCTCGTTCAAAGTCGATCAATGCTCCTCATGCTGCAATTACTGGACGTCCTCTTCGAAGCCAAATGCGTCGGGTGCGCCGGACTATTTCCAAAAATCTTCCATGTTCTCAAACTTCAACTCCAGTCAAACGACAATCTTTTGCGAAGCCTTTGGTCCAAACCGCTCCCGTCGTCCGACAGTCGGCTAAAATCGCACTGGTACATCGTGTGACTACCGCAGCTGGTGAAGTCACATACCGTGGGCTTTGTGCCTTCTGGGCATCTGGAAGTCAGGCGCTCCAAGCTACAATGGAGTTGGCTATTCCTGAGTTCCTCACAGTGCGATGTGGCACCAAAATTTCGGTGCGCTATTGCAATCGTCAATTATATGAATCATTCTTGGACATGCCTCGCATTGCGCGTTTCGTTTCAAATTTGCTTCCCCCGCCGCAGTCGTTTGATCTGAAGGAACTCGAGCGTCTGGCCGAAGATAATCCTTCTGTGGCATCTTTCTTGACTATTTACCGGCGTATTCTTGCTCCAGATCTCCTGGCAGTGTGGGAGTCTCATCACTTCATACCAATTAATCGGAATTCGCTCGGTGTGTTCAGTGGAGTGGACGCAGAGTTGTTCCTTCACTATCAGGATGTCCGGAAGCGCAGACTAGACAACTTGCGTATGGCATGGAAGAATCACTCTTGAAATATCGAAGTCCTCGTGAATGATCGAATTCTCCCTGCTCATGCCTTGCTCGATCCGTCTCTGCCGTTCCATGTGGCCGAGAAATGGTGTGGCATGTTTCTTTCAAGAATTGGTCTTCTTTCTGCCAACAACTCACGGCTCATGACAATTCTGATGACAAGATACTCTGGTTCTCTCGTAATCCGTCAGCTCATCCATTTTACGCTCGCCTCCGAAATGCATTTTTTGGGATCCCTGCACCATTCCCAGCCCGTTCTACTGAGGAGTTGACGATGTTGACTCGTGATCGGCCTTCGGATTACAACTCAGATATTTCTGGCAAAAACCTTCAGTCTAAGCGCGGTCGCAAACGGGTCTCCATTAGTGCCAAGTCAAAACGTGTTGAGATGTCGCAGGTCGGTTTGTCGAGACCCGTCCTTCTTTTGATCCAACACGAGTTTCGAATATTTTTTCCACACAAATTTTCATTGCGTCGAATGAAGCACGCTTGGATGGGTCTAGAAGATGTCAGCCAGGCACAGAATCTTGGATCTTCGTCTGGTCTTGCTTCTGAAGGTTTGACGGATGGAATTGCGGCTGGAAGTGATGAAGATGGAGGTGACACTAAACCTCTTGCTGACGATGAGTGAAATGTGTGGTTAATTTCTTCGTTGGTTCTCGCATGGGTCTCTTCAGAAGGAGGTATCCCGTGAATAGGTTCTTGAGCTTGAGATCCAGAGTGCTATTGTAATTCATCTGTCAACTGCATTGCTTGAAGTCTTCCTTTCTTCTTCTCTTCTTCAAATTCATAGATCAATGCTCCACACGACAGATTTGTTCGGCGACCTATGTTGGCTCTGGATATCCCACCCATTGGACGAGATATTCCCTTTCTTGTCTTCCTTGTCTGGTGATACGTGTTCACCTCCTGGTTATGAGCTTTTCCACTTCATACTCGCCCCTGTCTTCCTGTATCCAACTGTCCTCAGGAAGTAGCGCTTCGTCAAAATCCAGACGTTCTTCGGGAGCGCAAGACAGATCTCTTTCTGGTCTTTGTGGATAAGTTCGTCGCAGCTTGAGTCTCGAGATGTGGACGATCGGATGGAATCGATACCCTTCCTTGTCTGGCAGATTGAGCTCGACGCTGTAATCCTTTACTCGTCGCTTCACTCAGAAGGGGCGTGCCATTGATGAGCTAGCTTCCGTACAAATCCTGGCTTCACATTGTTAATGAAAAGCCATACTGCATCTCCTTCTTGAATTGTATCTGCACCTTCTTGGTTACGTCGTTCGTTACGAGCTGCGGCTCGTTTGGCTTTCCACTTCTTTTGCATATCGAATGCAGTCCTTTGAACGATTTCATGTTGTCGGATAGCATTCCTCCTCCAGACTGCTGGGGAATCCGCTCGGGCTTCCTTTAGCACTGATGGGACCATAGCGCCAATCGTTGTTCGTGCGTCCCAACCGTGAACAATAAAGGTGTTTCTCTCCCAGTGAAGTCATAGGATGTGTTGATCGCAAGGATTAATTTCTCAGCGAGATCATCCCAGTCGCGTTGCATAGGATCACACAGATACGCCTTGATTGCTGCAGATACTGTCTTTACTGATCTTTCTTGCTGGCCATTTGCTTGTGGCTGATAGGACAGTGTAGCTTTCAGACGTTGGCCCATCATGATGTTGAAATCAGTGACGACATTTCCCACAAATCGTGGGTCCCAATCATGACGAAATATCTCACAGGCACCGAATCTCTGGAATACACACTCCAGAAATGCTTTTGATACTTCCATTGCCGAGGTATCCTTCATGGCTTTACACATCACGAATCCACTGAAGGTGCATTGAAACAGCAATACCGCTGTGTTCCCTCGGTGAGATTTTGGTAATGGAATGATGAAATCCATTGACACTAGTTGGAATGGACGGTTGGGAAGTAGATTCCCAAGTGAGTGTCCTCTCAAGCGGGGTTTCCCTTTGCCTGAGGAACAGTCGATGCATTCATTCACAAATTGTTCTACATTGGCGAACATATTCTGCCAGTAGTAGTCCGCTTTGAATCTCAAATAAGTCCTTGAGATACCTTGGTGTCCTCCTTGTAACTCTGCATGAGCACTCACCAGAAGATCCTTCTGGAGACTTGATGGAATGACTATTTGGAATTTCCCTCGTGTCGAACTTTGGATGTCGGATTCTTGTGGCTTGCCACGATGGCCTGTATAATGCAATAGATCTCGAACAAATCAGCTTCCTTCGCACATTGCTGCGCTTCTTCCAGAGTGAGAGACTCTATTTTCCCTTTGAGAAACAGCTTGAGATTGCGTCACCTTAGGGCTTCACTTTGCGCTGTTGCTATCCTGCGAATTTGTTCTGTTTGCAGCGCGGTTGGTGACGTATCCAGGGTGTTATATTCCCTTGCCGAGGCGACTATTTCAAAATCAGATTTGCTGTCGTCTTTGGAGATATCTTGGCGGATGGGACCGGACGTTTCACGTTCGTCATATGATTCCGTCAAGCTGGTCACATCTTTGGTCAGGACACCCGTTGAGTTGATAGTCTCAGGTTTGTCACTTGACGATGTCAGCTTGGTCGTGATATACATTTGTCCATCACTGTCTTGCTCGTCGATATCTGCATACACCACTTGGTCAGACGATTTAGACCTTGGAGAGTCTTGAGTTCGTCGTCGTCTGAAGCCACTCGTCCTGTTTTCTTCGACAGAGCATCTCCTGCTAAATAGTCGCCTGACTGGTTATACATACGAATCACATGCATATAATTTACCGTTTTCAACTCTGACGCTTTTGACCGAACTTTCAGTAGAAAGGCTTGTAGGTTTGGCTTGTGGCACTGAATCGCCCCAGTCAATTGTCGGATAGCGATCTTTGAATCGCTGACTACAATTGACTCCTTGTATCCATGATTGACCGCCCATGATATCCCTGCTAAGACGCCCCTGTATTCCGCTTCGTTCACGGTCGTTGATTCACAAAACTGGCTCTCGGCATGAAGAATTGTCCATTCTAATAATCTCCATGCAATGAACGCATAGTTGCCTTGGCCGCCTTTCTCAGGTGGTTTGGCTGACCCGTCAGAGCTCAGAAGGAGACCGCTGTAAGATCTGGAAATAGCGTAACTGGGGAATATCAGCGTCTCTTTCTGGACCTTGTCAGGGAAGATGTCAGCCAGAGCACGATCGGTGTCGCCTGGTGGTATAATGTTCATACTATAAAGGCCTGTGAGATCACATTCTCCTTCTTTGGCTTGTTGTACTTCTATTTCCCATGGGGAGAGAAGTAGAGTTTTCGCAGTTGGGGCATTCTGTCAGATCAATCGGAAAAGAAGCACAAACCAACTCGTTGACATAGTGTATCATGCTGTCGCAAAATGAACCAGTTTTACAGAGCTCGTAATATTCTTGAACTGTTGTCGGCATCCCACTTATCCAAATCATCATATGTGCATGAAGAGAACCGTCGAGTTTTGTGATTCTGTTGACACAAAAAAAAGCTTTCGTTTTCCCAAAAACACCATAGCCTTCACGCGAACACTGTGAGTCCGTGTTCCAATTGAGCGTAACTTGAAACAAAATCTGTAAAACCCTATCGAAGTATCTGTTAGTGAGACATTTCCATTAGTATAACAGCAACGATTCCAATTGAATAGGCTCATCATGTGACTTACTTTGCACACACATAAGGATTAGACGTCCCACTCATACCTACTTGGCCCGCGAATATTCAGGTCCATGGTACAAATTGTACTGCATTGCATCCAATACTTCGCCGTCTATTTCGCCGTTTAAATTTGCTATTCGATAGATGGATGATGTATCAGGAGAAATGGTAAAAATAAAATTGAAGGCTGCCCAAATTTAAGCTGCATTGAAAATAGATTTGCTCGGGTTTGTATCCTTCCTTCGTTTGAGCCCCAAAATTTTCGCATACCAGTTGTAATACCTGAATACAGTCCATTAATAAGTTCGTTCGTATGCTGATTTGGATCCGATGTGTTCGCCGCAAGATAATTCAGGCGTTCTTCTTCACGGTTTATGTGTTCTAATAGCATTTCTCTCGATACAGTTCCAGCTCTAATCGCAATACGAGGAGTTAATTTAGTTTGAAGATAAATAGCTTGAAGTACATTATGCCGAGCTAAAACATCAAATGCGACCAGAGTAAAAGAAGGATGTTGCGCATGTTTCCGGGTTGACAACCGCAAGCAGTATTTGATATATTCATTTATTTCGATTGGGATAATACGAGGTTCATCCAGACCACCTCGACCATATGGAAAAAGATCGCAAAAATCTATCGTCCAAAATGACGGGACGAAATCGGATAAAACGCTTGATGATCGTCGAACCACAACATTATTACTTTCCAATATACGACGCGCTACTGTATGATGATCTTCGCAAACGAAGTTTGTAATAAGAGCGGATGCAACTTGTTCACATGATTCATCCTCTTCTTGTACATTACAATGCGGAGGGCACGGAGCGTTGAACCGCCTCGCAGAATCATCCAAATCTTGTTCTGGATTTCCTGTATCACGAGATTCTTCCCCTTGATGCTCATCACGTGTCTTATCGACTATAACTGTAGTGCGGCTTGCTTTGTCTTCCCATTGTGGATTATCTTATACGGCTGCAAACAAATAGTTGTTTATCTTGTACCAGGCAAGTTGTTCTCGCAAACGCACAACTGCTTGATATTTTTTTTTGCATTGATATTTTTTGATTGGGCGTCATAGCTCCAATCATAATCACGCCAATAATTCCATCTGATGTTATTTCTCGCGGCAGCAAATCGGCAGGTGGAGCAGGATCAGCCCTGAAAAATAGGCGTGTGATCGTATCGTAGACTGTTTTCCTCCACGTTCAACTGTCATAAAATGTGTCGGCTGAGCAAGATTGAGCATAGCATTTTCTGTCATTGATGTGTCATCAAAATATCATGGTTGCAACGATATTTGGGCTGCTAGCTACGTTCATTTCTTTCACAGATGAAGAATCAAAGAAACAATCGCACACACAACATACTTTTTTCCGTCATCACTCGGTTCGAGAGTATTTTGCACATTCAGTTTAGATCCTTGCATCCGTGACCTTTTTGTACGCAACGAAGTTGTCAATGGATTGGCACACACTTTGCTTACTGATAGATAAACGATTTCCATGACGTCATATTTGCCTTCGCTTTCGATTGTATTCGGTTCTTATCGAATTTTCTTCATTTCTTGCATGGATTCTTTGTACGTCAGCTCCATCATCGATCGTGCCTGATGATATTGCGCATGAAGTGCTCATTCGAACTTACAAAGAACGAGAATGCTATGCCACGCCAGCCTGGTCGTCCGCGTTGTAGTCGAATAGCTGTTCGGGCTGGTCTGTTGGAAGAGAGAAGCTTTTTTTAAGTGTTCAGTGGTTTCATTTGATCAGGAACCATGATCGGGATACTTAACGTTCGAGTTTTTTTACTTATTTAAAGTGCCTCAGATCTGCCCGTTCAAGGGGAAGATTTTTTCCACAGCTCACTCTTCTAATTTGCATCTTCACGATGATCGATGAGCTTGATGCTGAGTTTTATCAGCAATGTGCCGACGACGAGTGGGTTCCACTTTGTACGGTCAAGAGTATTCGCCAGCTTTTTGGAGCGCAAGAGTTAGATGCACAATTTCATCTTCCAATTGAAATGTGTCTACTCGAATGTGTCGATTCTGCAGCAAATTTCCGCCTGACTTTCATCGACGCTGAGGCCGAGAAGAACTTTCATTTAATCGCGAGCAAGATACAAGTGCTTGAGCGTGCACGAAGAACAAGTTTATTTTCCAACTCACTCTTTCGAAGCCAAAGTGTGGCAACCTCGAGACCGCTATCTTTGAATTTTAAGTTGGATATCTCTATCGCTTCAACCGAGTCTGCTCGCTACGACTATACTGCAATATGGCTGAAGGGAGTTGCCAGATCCAATCAGTTGAAGAATCTCTACCGACATCGATGCTACAGACTCCGAATGATGCACCGACGCCGGCAGAAAACGACAACAACAATCCAAGCAAAACAATCAGTGGTCATGAAGAAAACACTAATGGTAGAAGCAGTGATCTTGGCAACAGTGAGAACCAATACGATCACTCACGCGGCGATATCACCAAAGAAGACGATAATCCATCGCCACAAAAGAAATCAAGAATTCAAAAGAAAAAGTAGTTCAGCACGCTGCAGCCAGGTTGAGTTTGAATTGGGTGCATCTTTTTAGTTTGATCATGCTATGTTGTTTCCTCTGTCAATCGTGGGCTAGCAGGTACAAATTCATGATGAGAGAGTTCACTTATAGCGGGCGATACTACTACTGCATCATCGTACACTGCGCGATGCTGCTGTCTCCATATCGCGCGTAGGAGAGGACGAAACACAGCTCACGACCCAGGGCGAGAACGCGTATGACTGTAGAGCTAGCTTTGTAGGCGAGCCAGAAGAATTATTTTGCCTCAGCGTCAGCGATCCTACCCAACGGGACCCAGACCTTAGGAATTTGTTAATTAACTTCACAGACGAGTCCAACTCGTGCTTTTGCGCTTGCGTGAAGGATGCCAACCCGGTATGCGAATGCTCAGGCATCTTGATGCAGTAGTTGGTGTAGTCGGACGCAGTTAGCAGCTACTGCAGAGATTGAGTACCGTTCATATTTGGGTTCAGGTACTAGCCGCACAGTAGAAAAGAAGGTAGAGCCCGTCTTGTACTGCTCCTGGTTGCTCTCACAACGGCAAGAAACGTGGGCAGAATGAAGTCAGGATCGCCAACTTGTGTTTCGTGTGGCTCACAAGCAGCGGCTTGACCCAGTTGTTACTGATGACCCCGACGTCGTAGACCATGATATAGCGTAAGTCCTTGCGATCTCGATCCATGCTTAGCAGCAGCGCACGCGACTCCTTCGAAAACTCGGTCCCCACGCAGCTGATTTAACCCTCCAGTACCGGCCCAATATGCGCGACTGAGTTGACTTATGTTGTATTATACAACATAAGTTGTTAATATACAACATAAGGTCTTTATGCTAAAGTTTGAATCGAAACATATGGTGGTTCAGGTTGGGTTAGGACTAAGGTTAGTGTATAGCGGATACACAGTATAACATATCAGCTGTTATGTTGTAAGGGATACGCAAGCACTAAGCCGTTACGTTGTCGAATACGGCATGGAGAGGGAGATGACCTCCCGACGCATGAGATGAGTTGAGCAGCTGGCACAACATGGACGAATGAGCTCACGTATAAAAAACGGCAAAAGAGGCCACCCATGACATATAAAGTAAATTACTGAAGCAAGCACTTGAAACGCAGCACTACTGTCCATTCTTTGTCACCTCCTCCTCGCCACTATAGGGGAGGTGATTCGGACACCCCCCTTTCTACTTGGCGCACAACCGGGTTAGGTTCTAAATATCAAAAATTAGTACAGATCGAGAGCGACCAGCCGCAACCAAGATTCCAGAGGCGAAGCTGCAGACACAACGCAAGGAGAGGAGGCAGAGAGCTCGCGGGCCCATGGGGTCCTGTCACGCCTGGTAGCATCGGTGTTATGGTAACCTTTGCGTGGGCGTGGCTGGTCTCCAGGTCCAATCTCTCCCGCACGTCTATCCCTCAATTTGTGGACCATACACCATGAACGGTAAGGAATGTTGTGAGCGAAGTTATTGTTATATGCCATTAAAGAATTTGTCTATACCTGTCTACAGTTCACCGACCACCACGAGAACCATGTTGGATCACGCCCCTCGAGCTCAATCAGACCGAGATTGAGTCCTCCATGTTCGTGCCGCCTGTCATGCTGTTTTTGGTCCAGGCAAGCGAAGGAATCATGGTCTCGCCGATGCTGCGCGTGTATATCATGATGCTGTTGGGTATGGCGAGCGAGGCGATGATGGTCCCGCCCAAGGTTTGCGTAGTGATCTTGGTCTTCCCCAAGGTGAACGCTTCGATTACGGTACTACTGATCGAGGCTGTCGCGTCCATTCTGGTCTTGTCTGTGGTGGTGGTACTGAAGGCGACCGTGTGAATCTTGGTATTTCTGCAACAGCAATGTGTGGAGATCAACCATTGTATTGCTGCGAGCTTGCGTTTGACTACGGCAACTGCTGTAATCAATTTCATCAATTTCAAAGCGATGATGGTGGCTATCTTGGCGTGTCGTCCGCGCCTGGGGTAGCAGCTGAATGGAATCCATTTCCGCCACGTCTTTCTGACATGGGGTTATCACTTCTATTGAATCCAGATGATGAAGCACTCTTAGACCATGAACAGTTTGAGACGCAACTCGAAGAAAATGAATTCATCGAAACAGAGGATGTCTATGTGGAGATGCCGTGTCTTTTTACTCAAGAGCTTTTCGCCTCGGTTGAGGAAGCCAAGATGGCTATCGACGAGTTTGGATCTAAACATGGTTACAGCGTCGTAATTAAGCGATCAAAGAAACGTAAAGTTGTTCTCGCATGTGATCGCCACAGTGTCTCTTGGAACAACTGGACACTATCTGATTCGACAAGAATCAAGCAAAATTCTCGCTCGAGGAAGTGTAATTGTCCGATGGAAATTGTTGTTCGGCAGAGCCGCGGGGATCTATGGTGTGTGGTATACAGAGGCACTGAGCTTGGACACAATCACTTCCCCAGTGCAAAACAATCTTCACATCCAAGTCGCCGCAGATTTCAGAGGACAGAAGCTGTGATATCAAGGATTCTGTTGGCATACAAGCACGGAGAGAGAGCTGCCGTCACTCTTTCAGTACTTAGAATCGAGTTCCCAGGCATACAAATCACTACGCGAAATTTATACAACGTGAGACAGCGCAGTCATACAACAGCCTTGGGCGGACAAACGAAGATGGAGCATTACGTTCGCATTTTGGGCGATGAAGAAGCCTACTTTAGCGACTTCTGGCTAGACCATGATGGCCACGTGATGAGATTATTTGTTGAGAACCGTCGTGCAATTGATGTGTTCAAGGCAAATCCAGATATAATCATCGCCGATTGTACATACAAGACAAATCGTTTTGGTATGCCGCTACTCAACGTGGTCGGATGTTCTGGCATGAACACAACTATTCATCTCGCACAGTGCTATCTGCGTGGTGAAACGAAAGAGGACTTTGAGTGGGCTTTACGTGTGTTGCGAATGTTATTCACAACGTTTAATATCCACTTACCCCAAGTGATTTTTACCGACTGCGATGAAGCTCTCTTAAATGCTCTTGAGTCAACATGGGGTGATGTTCCGTCACTGCTGTGCTTGTGGCATATTTACAAGGACGTCCAGGCTCACCACCGATTCCATCGCATGTTGGACGAAGCTGCGTCGACCTCCGCAACACGTGTGTACATCGATTCACAGGAGCACAATGCTTTTTGCCATGCCTTTGTTTTGCTTACCCAATCGGTCACAGAAAATGAGTATTGTGAGAGGCATCGTTTGCTTCATCTCATGGATAGCTGCGAGGCTACGTACATCGACAACACATAACTCGATATTTGGAAACGCAGAATCGTAAGGTGCTGGACCAAACACGTCAGACACTTTAGACTTCACACCACATCGCGTGTCGAAGGGAACCACGCTGCGTTAAAGCGCTGGTTGGTAAACTCGAAGGGAGATCTCCTTACGATCCATGAACGCATGGATGTTTGGTGGAATAATTCCATTGAAGCACATGAACAGAAAGTTGATGAGGAATGTATTGGAATTTTGAATTCGTTACGCAAGCCATTATTTGCCCAAGTGGTGAAAATTATCCACAATCACGCTTTGAAAAAGTGTCGAATTGCTTAAAACTCAAACAAACAACGGTCCATGCACAGGTGTTTACGAACACACACTCGGGATGCCTTGTGTACATCGTCTGCGACTGTTGACTTCGCGAAACTTAAGCTTAAAGCCTGCTCATTTCCATGCTCACTGGTGGATAGACAGAGCCAAGGCGCCTCTACCAATGCCCCCGCGCGTGATGGAGCCCGTAAGTATTGCGGACTTGCGAGCACAGCGCGCCAGAGCAAGACGTGAGGCCAAGACATCACGGGCAAAACGAGGTTACGGTAAAACCGGAACGAGAAGAGAGTTGTCACGTTTGGAAATGTCTGAGCAACAGAAGTCCAGTACTCCCGCCAGACGCCAGACCCCGCCTACTACTCATCTGCCCTCCCTCTCTTCGATTTTGCATCGATAGTTTGGAGGCGTCAAAGATTCCTGTTATGTGATTTATGAGTATACTTTTGAGTCTATTTTTGTATTTTGTTAAAGTAAACTTTGGAAATGTTGTAATAGTTCGATTTCGAAAAGATAAACCGTAATTGTTTGGAACCGCTCGTTTACCGGTATATACCGTACAGTTCTAGTTTAATACCATGTTATCGGTATACCGTCTGTACAGTCTACCACCGCCGAGTTCTTTGTCGTCATGGCGAGCCGCACAGCGTTTTACGCGGCATGCACTGCAATCGTGCTCAAGGAATTTCCAGGTGTTTACGTCAACGAGGACGCCATGCGTCTATTGCGAAATGCTATTTGTCTGCGCCCTCTTCCAGAGGGAGGCTTGGAGGAAGCCATTCGATCTCGTCTCCAAGCGATTGTTGCCACCGGCAGTAACCGCATCACGAAAGCGGAGGTGGAGCAGTACTTGGCAGCGCTTTCTTTTGAGGAGGGTGAGGCCGAATTCCAGCCCGACGGATCGCTAAAGAGTGCCCCTGAATGGTATAAAGCCCGTAAGATTCTGGACTAGTCTCTTGACGGCAAGCTCTTTTTGGTCAATGGGGCAGATTCGTGGGTCTCCAAGAAAGATGTCACCCCTGCTTTATTGGCCCAGTTCAGGCGAGATCGTGCCAAAGTCGTAGGCTCTCGGCTGTTTGAGGAACGAGCTGAAGAGGCCGGTCATTAAGTCTAATGGAATGGAACATAATGAAGCAAAGCATGAATACAAGGCCTTACTCAGCACAAATCCGTCTTCTCAAGCACCATTTGTAGTTTTTTAGGTTATTAAATAATGAATACCCTAACTCGGGGGTGAGCCAAGTAGAAGGGGGGGGAGGGGGTCCGAATCACCTCCCCACTATAGGCCACCTCATCATGATCATCATTCAATCTACGGCGCTTGTTTCGCGAAGATGATTCTTCATCTTCTTCATCACTAGCAGCACCATCGAGCGTATCGACTAGGCGGGGTTCTTTTTCCCTGGCGCCCGACCTCTGATTTTGCTGAGACTGAGACCCTCCGGAAGCCTTTTTCCATGCTGCCAGTCTCTATGCCACATATCAAAGCAAGTGACTGGGTTGCCTTGGACGCTTCGGTGGGCCTTGGGGCATAGGTATATGCGCTTCTCGCCGTCGCTACAGGCCTCGCAAAAGAACGTGGTCTGGAATCCCCTTCCACGGTCACCACTCAGCAAACTGCAAACCTTGTACGATCGCAGACGCCGCTTCTTCGAACCGTTGACATCTTGCCATTCTTCAACTTGTAGTGCCTTGTGCGCTGTCTTGGCTCGTTTCACGGGCGCTTGTGCAGACACCATAACAGGCAACATAGCAGACGACATATCCGCTTCAGTAAGTTGTATAAGCTGGAGGTGAAGTTCCTTCCTGAACTGGGCGTGGCTAAGTGGTGGCGTCTGACCACTTCTCTTGTACAGCGTGCGATAGACGATATATGCGTTGACAATAGCCATGTCAACCAACCCAAAGAACAGGGACTTGTAGTACTTTTGACACCGGATCGCCAGCTGCAACGAATATCTCTGAAGGCGAAGCTGGTCGTGGACGTCCACGCCGCCCATCAGCTTCTGGTAATCCTGTACAAACTTCGGACATGGCACTTCAACTTGTTTGCCAGTGCGCTCACGTCGCGCAACACGATCAAGCGCACTACTTCCTCCGGTGCACAGGAACGAAACAGGTTTTTTGTCCCACCAAACCGTCGATTGCAGCAAAGGAACGTTCTTGGAGGTAACCAACGAATGTGCACCCCGCGTTGTGTCTGCATCTCGTTTTTTTCTTTGTGGAACGATAGTTTGAGGGAATCCCAGTCTGCATACATCATAGCCTCTATGTCAGTCCTTGGCACTACAACATAACGATACGGCACGATATACCTGTTGTTCATGCACGTCCCGAGCAAGTAAACCTTCATAGACAGGAGCTGGATCGCCAGTGACGGGCTCGTATAAAAGCGGTCCGTGATAACTAGATGATGTTTGGTCGGATTGTCCCCAATAGCAGCTTTCATGTTACGCACTACAGCTGCTGGACCAGATTTCATGTCGGGGGCTTGATTTGCCTCAGCACAGTGCTGCTTTTTGCCACAGTATATCTCGAACCTAGGGATACAAAATAACATATAGGTGTGTTGACCGCACATGCTGCCAAATACAACATTGGCACTTAAGCGTTCCAAAAACAAATCGGCGGACCACACGTACCGAATGCAGTACGCTGTGTCCGAACAACATGTCAGAAACATCTTGGTGCCCCACTTTGTGGGGCTTGTCCTTGATGTAAACTCGAGTCTTGGTATACGGAGAGAACGATGGCAACATTTCCTCATCAAACGCCATCTTGGGAGGCACAACATATCCCTTCTTGAACGAAGTTTGCAACGCTTCCACGACAGGTCGCAACTTCCAAATTCGATCTGATGCAGCGCGAGGGTCATTGTAATCGTTGAAGTGGAGATTCCTCATGATGTGCCAAAATCGGTTTCACGAAACAAACGTGCCGAACGAGCCTCTGGAAATCGCACCCTCATCGAATGTTTGCCAATGATTACTCATCCTTTCCTTGTTTGGCTGAAAGGCGCGAGATATCGTCAAGCCAATGCATCGCAAAATTTCAAACGCTCGAATGGGTTGTGCTTGCTGAAGAATTGCCTTGATCTGGCTCTTCGTTCGAGGATTTTTCGGGGTTTCTTGCGTTGCCGGTTGTACCACGCATCAGTACGCCGCGTATTGATCATCGCGTATTTTCTATCGGTTGGATTCGCACGCGATGTGGTTCCATAAATCCAATTCCATAAAACTCAAGAACAAAGCAAGCGGGTCATCTCGAAGCCGAGTGAGGGCAGGACTTGGGCCATAGTAGGAAACTTTCAAATCTGGATATTCACCAACGCTTGATGCAGGGGTGTACGGCTCCTGGAGATAACTATCGACATCCACGACGTTTCCATCTGTCCATCCGCTTCTTCCCATCTCACGCATTGCTCCACTCTCCAGTGTGCCGCTTGCAATTGCTGTGTATCCACCGACCACCTTCACGAACTTCTCGTTGAATATAGCTTCAAGTTCCGACGACATACTCTCATCATCGCTATAATCAGCAATATCCAGAGGCTGTGGGCGTGTGGGAACGACAACTTCTTCATACTAGAATACAAGATAACAGATACAACACGTCAGAATACATACACCATACTAGATACCATAGCATACAGCATATCGGACAACATAGCATACGCCATAGTAGACAACACAGCCGACAACATAGAGGACATCGTAGCATACGTCTTGGTTCTTGTCAACGTCCTCCCGCTCTGGCTCTTCGCCGGAATCCAATGCTTCAAAGTCGTTTGGGTTCTTATCGGTCATTACTTCGTTCAAAGCAGACTCAAAAATGTCATCATCCGAATCGCCATCGTCGGTTTGAGCGCCAACCTCGGGCAGAGCACGCCCTGCGGTCCGCATGCGCATCGCCGTTTCGTGCTGCTGGTTGTTGTCATCGCCTTCATCACCAAATTGATTGTGCGGCACTCGTGTACTTGCAGTTGGAGAAGTCTCGACGTCGAGGCCTTCGTCCGCTTCGTCTTCAAGTACAGCTGCATCTGCCTCGTCTTCCTCAACTTGATCCTCGGCCCCAGGCTCATAATCATCATCGCTCTCAACTTCAGTATGCTGCTCGCTCTCTTTCTCCTCGCTTTTGACCTCGGTGACGGTGTTCTTGCTCACAACCGGGCCGCGGTTATCTTCGTCGGATTCTTGAGTCCCAAGAGCAACAGGTGGAGGAGAAGAGGTTGATGGCTCAGGGCGAGGGGGCACTGGCGCCGCTGGAGTAGCTGAAGCCGCTGGAGGCGCTGAGGCCGCTGAAGGCACTGGAGGCGCTATTCTTGCGGGTCGTGAATTGGATCTTGGAGCAGATTTTGGTAGCCCCGCAAGATAATGGAGAATCACAGCCTTCTCGCCTACAAAATAGTCCACACCTGGAGTACCCTTGGGATTTCCACGAGGAGGTACATACTTCCACAGCGTCTCGAGTTCTCGCGGCCGCACAGCTTTCCATCCATCACCCTTCAGATCACGCCACAAGCTCTTGAAGCTCACCTCGCTTGCCTGCATTACTCCTTGCTTTCTTCCAGGGAAATTCTTCAAATGAGCGGCTGCTGGCCACTAACCGTTTTTACCTCTTACCCCTTATGTTTCCACCGTGGAAAGTTATAAATTTCTTTTATTACGGTTGTCTAACTGTGGGAAAGATGTCGCCACAGCGGTTAGGGATAACTACCCAAAAAAGTTTTGTGCAAAAAAAACATATGAAATTTTGTATGGTGGACTCTCCGAAGTATACAAATCCAAGTATAAGTGGTGGGCTTATGTTGTATAATACAACATAAGAAATACCTCAAGTGGTATAATACAACATCGGTACTGGGGGGTTAATGAATATTTTCATAGATCCTCGATCCTGCCATGTTGCCCAAACTTCTGCTTATTCCACTCTTTTCAGTGAGCTCATCATTATTCACGAAAATACCTCTGCAATGTTGAAGTTCAACATGGCTGGCATTGGCCAAATTTGCTTGCGACCTTTCATCGGTCAACAACGCTCGGTTTCACCTCAGTTTTAAGGTCTGTCACTCTAAACCTCGCGGGTTTGTGAGTTAAACCTTGATGGGTGGTTAGTTTAGCCCATGGATTAAAACATGATTGGACTCGAAAAATGAGTAAAGACCCACTTCCTCATTGAAAGTGGATGCTGGGTCATTGAGTAGTTGGAGCCGCCACCTGCGTCAGAGATAAAATTCAGATTGGGTGGAATAAATTTATACAGGAAATAGAAAGAATCAGGCACAACAGGTAACACGTTGATACCAGACCTATCAGCAAAAATGGTAACCCCATTGCAAAAACAGCCCCAGAATAAAGGATGGGGTAAAATCGCGGGCCAGCACTCATCCTAACAACTCTGTATTACGAGTATCAGAGCATCATTTCCATGCTGCTGCTTGGGCGAAGCCCTCTTGCCTATTACGTCTGACGTCGTATCTGTTTGATGAGTAGTGGTTAGAGCGCTATCATCAGCTGGAGAAATGGTCTCTCGTCTCAGGCCGCCGACCAGCGCGCCGTCCGTTCCGGAGACTCCGGACGCTGCTGCCCATGCGCCAGTGCAGGCCAAGCCGGAGCAGGTGAACGGGGTCACCGTGCGCACCGTCGTCAGCAAGAAGCGCAACGTGAGCTCATCGGAGGATGACGGCAAGCGCTCCAGCTCCACGGAGGACGCTGCACCCCCCGCAAGCCACGCGTGCGCAAGTACCGTAAGGCTACGCACACCATCCGCAAGGTGCGCGTCTGTCTGTTACGCTCGATCTGCGCTGTCAGAAGTCATGGTCTCATGTGTCTATATGTGGTGTGTGCACAGGAAGAGAAGGAGCTGCTGTTGGACCAGCTGGCGCAGCTCCAAAGCAACATGAACAAACTACGGAAGAAGACGCTGACGCCGTGTGCACATGAGTGCCATGGCTACGACTCCATCGAGCACTCGAACGACGCTTTACGCGAGGCCGTGCAGCAGCAGCAGCAGCTCATGTTAGCCAGCGCGCACGCCATGTTCTCCGAGTACACGGTGCGTGCGTATGTGTCAATCCTGCGATAGCAATGACACCAAGTCCATACTGACCCTTTGGTGTGTCTGTCTTGTGCAGCGTCTGCAGCCTCAGTGCCCCATGGAGCGCTTAATCCATCTTGGTCGAGACCCCGCGGCGCGTCAGTCCACGCTGCAGGGCATGCGCGAGGCCAAGATTGACGACGCGCATCACTTTCTGCAGAGTCGCTTCCACCGTCTGGACCCCACCCGCGTGCTCATGGACATGGGGCAGTTCGATACGCCCGAGGGCGACGTGTGCACCGTGCGCTGCGTGATCATGAAGATGGAGGGCGTGCGCAGCGTCAAGCAGGCCTACGACGTCATGCTGTTCCAGATGTGGAACCTCGAGATCAGCTTGCGCGCAGCATCACGATCCGTGAGGACGACGACAACGGTCTGGAAGAGCACCAGCACATCCGCCTGGTGTCGTTCACACCCTAGTAGTTGCAACAGTAGAAGGTTAAAGTCGTGATATCTGTTGATGCAGACTCCATTTACGAAAAAAGTCTATTAGACTGGCACGTGAGAAAGGGGACTTTAAGAACTGGCAGTTGGAAAATTGCTGTGTGCTGTTGGCCACTCGTTAGCGACGGTTGCGTTTGTCTTCTCAACTCGATAGAGCTCACAATCGAAATACTCGTCTTGGGCGGCGCTCGGTCCTTCCGAGTTCTCTCGCTAGCCGGCGTTCAGCTAAACAAGAGTATGTACTAAATTGGTGGATCTTGGGATTGGCTGCAAGTAGCCAAAGCTGAATGGCGCCACGCAAGTACCACATCCATTCTGTGAACAACCGGATCTACAAAGTCAACCCGGCGACAGGAGACCAAGAAACGTGGTATACCGTGCGGTGGAAGAACTACCCGAATCGTGAAGACTGGACTGAAATGAGCGATCAAGACGTGACGACGCACGGAGGTGGGGCATTGATCAGGGATTACGACGCGTAGGTTGCTTATGAGTCTGGGGCTGGTGAGAATGCCATGACTCGGGATCAGCGGGAGCGGATTCGAGCACCACGGAGACTCGCGGCCAATCCTTGCGGGAGATGCGTTGTTGAAGCTCTGCGGACGGCATCTCGGCTTGAGGGGATTCGAGACTTCTGTTCGCCAGCAAGACTCCATCTGTTCTCTGTCGTCACGAACCGGCCTACGGCTGACATGATGTGGGAGGACGCAGCGTCTCTTATCAACTTCTGCAACAAGGAACAGAAACAAGCGGACATGCCAGCGATTGGATTTGTGGGCAAGAAGGCGAGTACGGTTCTCAAGACGACCAAGACGAAATATGTAGACCATCAACTGGACCCGGGTGTGTACCTGTGCTACGGGATCAACTTTTTGGATGCTGCGCATTGTTTTTTGCTTGATCATGTGGAGAACCAGCCGATTGAGATGTACGACTCAATCAAGGGCAGAAAATCAGTTCTATACAACGAAAAGAACGCTGCTTGGATCCGCCGCTGGAAGTTCATCTTTCCGATTAAGCGAGCAGATTGATTTGTAGGAATGCATATGTGGTTAACTACTGAGCAGTATATGGTGTAAGTGAAGCGACTTGGTTAGCATTGTGGACTTATCTACTAGATCATTTTATATGAGGTAGTACTGCTAGTGAGTAAGAAATCTCCTGGTTGTGTGTGGCTGCAACAAACTTCATGGCACTAATGACATGCCGTAAATTGCGGTGTGTTTTTTCTTCTAGTGCAGTAAGTCGATCGTCCTCTTGCTCGTCATCGTGTTGGGCTTTGGGGGTCTTCTGAAATTGGCTTTTTGATAGCGGTTTTGTTAAGAAGATATCGTTGCGCGATCGCACCCGCGAAAGAGCGACGTAGGCGAGGGCACTGTTGCGTAAATTGCTTGGATTGAACACTACTTTGGTGCACGTTTGCCCTTGAATCTTGTGTATGGTTGTTGCAAATCCTAAACGCAGAGGCAGCGTCGTTCTCGATACCCGGAAGGCGCATTCTCGGCTGCTCATCAGCGATGCAGTACGACAAACGATAGGTACAATCCGGCACACGTTGCCGAGGAACGACGGTCCA
>JAADXR010000324.1:0-34386 GCA_023337935.1 Elongisporangium anandrum
CCAGGACTTATATCCCTCACGAAAGCTCATGCGTCTTTCTTGATACAAGACAATATCGTCTGCAGAAGCTGACATGCGATTCAACTCGGTTGTTGTATTTCTGCCCGGGGAAGCCCCTTGTCTGGCTGGTAAAACGCGTCCTTGTTGGAGCCACTTCAGTCGATCCGGTAATGGCACAGATGATTCATCCATGCTTTTGGCTGATTTTCTACCAGCAGTTTCATTGATTTTACGTCTTACTTGAACAGTATCCAACGCTGGTAGAAACCCAAGAACCACGCAGTTGTCATCCAATAATTTGGCAAAGCATTTTCCTCTGCTTAGAGCCTGAGCAGGAAATGTATCTTGCACTGACGACAACATACGATGCTTCAACCAAATTGGCAGCTGTCCCGACCATCCATCGCCGGACAATAACTGTTGATCGCTGACTTATGTTGTACCATTCCTATTAAGCATTGAATTGAAATGATCAGACTTCGAGAACGCATCCAGTTCATTGATCAAAGGCACATGTGAAACCAAAATGATGCTCGTGGTTCTAGATTTGCCCCCTCAAGAATAAACGTATTCGGAATTCTGACTACACGGCATTTATACAGTACTGCATACAAATGTTGCGTGCGCAGACAAATCCCAAGAAAAGATCTCAAACAAAAGTGTGTCATCTTGATCAAATAGATTGTTGAAGTCGCAAAGCAACCTATTAAATGCAACACTGTCAATCAAAACCAAACAAGACGTGGTCGGTGGAAGGCTAGCCAATTCCTTATGATTCTTACTACCAGTCTTGCGTATCTTCGCTTGCACAAACAAGACATTGGATCTAATTACTCCAATAAAGCACGACATATTTCCAGATGAGTAGGTCAATCGGGGCGGCACTTATCTCTGTCGAAGATGATGATGCAAGAGCCGATTGGGCATTGATATCGCTGGTGCGGAAGACGATGAAGCTGATAGCGTTTCAACTACTGCTGATTGGGGAGTTATCGTGGCTGTTATATTTGAAATCTTGGTGCAGTTAAGAGAAAGACCGCTTCCAACATGCAATCGATCATCAGGTTCTTGCAAGCGAGAACCACGATCGTGTCCTCTCCGGTGCCAAAACGACAGGATGTGTACACTTCCTACCACTCTGTGAACCCAATTTCGGACTACCGAACTTAGTGCGTTAGGTAAAATCGCACTTATTATTTCGTTAGTTACTTGTAATAGTTACTGGATTTTTGTACTAGTCACATTTAGTATACACTCTATGTGCAAGCAGCTGGTATTCGTTTCCACAGGGAGACTAATGCTAATTCACGCATGGTGGTGAAATAGCCAGGGGGTGTACTGACTTAGGAGATGCTTTTGTGGTAGTCGTCCACTCGTGCTTGGCCAATGACCCAATGACGCATGAGGGTCGCATGCGTTGAAGCGCAGCGTAGCGCTACGTTGCGTGGCGCAGATCTCTGTGGTCTGATCTGCACGCACGATGGGCTCTCACCCATCCTCCCCATTCATTCTGCAAGCTTCCCGGTGCTGAACGGACTCCGTGAGACCGAAGCATGCTGGCTCCCCGCGCTCTCCTCGTGCTCTGCGCCACGGCCGTGTTGCTGCTGGCGCTCTCGGCCGAAGCGCTCTCGGGCGTGCGTCTCTACGGCGTCAACTACAACTCGCGCAAGGGCCCGGACTGGGCCACCACGGAGAACCGATGCAAGACCGCGGCCGAGGTGCAGAGCGACATGTACGCGCTCAAGACCGTGGCCGACCGCGTGCGCATCTACAGTCTCACGGACTGCGACCAGGCCTCGATGGTGCTGCCTGCTGCCAAGAACGCCAAGCTCAATGTCGCGCTGGGCATCTGGACCACGACGACCAAGTCCCCCGGCGACTTCACGGCTGAGAAGAACAAGCTCACGTCGCTGATCGCGAGCGGACTGGTGGACAGCAACGTCGTGGGCTTCCACGTCGGCAGCGAGGCCATCTACCGAGGCAACCTCACGGCTGCAGAGGCCATCACGTACATGACCGACATCCGCACGCAACTGCGTTCCGCGGGCATCACTGTGCCCGTGACCATCGCTGATGTCATCGACTCGTACTACAACAACCCGGAGCTCATCGACGCCGTGGACGTCATCTCGGTCAACCAGTTCTCGTTCTGGGAGCAGGCCGACGTGAACGAGGGCACGGCCGTGATGCTGGATCGCCTCAAGAAGGTGCGCGTGCTCGCGGCGCAAAAGCGCAAAGACATGCTCATCAGCGAGACCGGCTGGAGCTCCTCCGGCACGGCCAAGGGCGCCAGTACGGCGTCGCCGGAGACCCAGACCAAGTACTTCAAGGACTTCTACCGCATGGCCACGGACATGGGCCTCCAGTACTACTGGTTCACGTCGCTGGACTCGCAGTGGCGCGTGCAGAACGGCGACCATCTCGTGGAGGCCAGCTTCGGCATCTTCACGGAGGACGATGCCATGAAGAGCAACTTCCAGGAGCTTGGCGCCTTTGCTTCGCGTGATACGCGCGTGTTCCGCAACGCTGGCACGTCGCTGTTGCTATCGGAGAATGGCGGCGAGGTGGCCATGACGGCTGACTCGGACGATCCGTTCGTGCTGGAGCAGCAGACCTGGTACTACGAGTCTGCGACTGGCACCCTGCGCTCCAAGAGCAACGAGCGGTGTCTGGACGCTTACCAGGCCTGGAACGGCGGCATCGTGCACATGTACCGCTGCATGGACTCGGAGCCCAACCAGCGCTGGACGTACGACGCTTCCACGGGAAAGCTGGCCCACGCCACGCATACAGGCTTCTGTCTGGACCAGGACCCAGCACAAGGCAACAAGCTCCAGCTCTATGGCTGCTCGCCCAACAACGCCAACCAGCAGTGGCTCGTGGCTGCACCCACGGCCCCGTTCCAGACCGTCTCAGGGTCCACGTCGGTGCGCTTCATGACCAAGGAGGCCAACACTAAGACACTCGCGCAGTTGATCCGTGTCAACGACGGCGTGGCTCTCGGCTGGGGCGCGGCCAGCGTCGCGGGCTCCGAGTGGCTGTATGACGAAAGCACGCACCTGGTCAAGGCCAAGGACTCCAACTACTGCCTGGACGCCTACGAGCCGTGGAACGGCGGTATCGTGCACGTGTACGCCTGCAATGCCCAGGAGAAGAACCAAATGTGGTCCTTCGATGCTACCACCAACCAGCTTCGTCACCTGACGCACTCGGGCTACTGCCTTGATGCCGACCAGTCGGCGAACAACGGCCAGGGTCTGGTGCAGCTCTACTACTGCAGCCTGTACAACAACAACCAGGTCTGGCGCATGATCCGCACGGCCACGACCAGCGTCGTTCGCGTCCAGAGCCCCAGCACCGGAGGCGCCTACCTGGAGCCCACGACTGTGGACACGGTGGTTGGCAAGTCGAGCTCCGGCCTGGACTCCCAGGTCTGGTTCTGGGACGCCGCCATGAAGCGTCTGCGCTCCAAGTGGACCAACGACTGCCTGGACGCGTATGAAGGCTGGGAGGGCGGCCGCGTGCACACCTACGCCTGCCTGGACTCGGAGGCCAACCAATACTGGCGCTACGACTCGATCCGTCAGTGGTTCACGCACATCAAGCACACGGGCTTCTGCCTTGCGTACAACAACCTGAACGACAAGATGCTGCAGCTCAAGGCCTGCAAGGACAGCGACACCACGCAGCGCTTCAAGCTCGACAGCGCTTAAGCTTTCTAAAGCGATGTAAACGATTAAATGGATGATACCAGTTCTAGAGAATCCGCTTTGTACTGAGAACATGAATGAAAATTCAGAGTTGGGCTCACAAAATGACGAGACTGTCGTACCCATTAAATGGATTCAAAGGATGTCCATTGAGTATTCAGACTCAACTGTGCCTTTCCCCAACGTTACTATGCTTTCGTAGGAGCACTGCTTAGTCAGTCTGAATGTGAGCTTATCGTGCCTCTGATCCGGTGAATAATTCTATCTCCGCAGCAATTTGAAGCTAATTTTTACTCCGGCAACCGATTGCACGCCGAGACGCTGAAGCTAAGTTGGCTTTAAGCAGCCATTTCGGTCTAACATCTGCCAACCACTTTTTTTTATTTTGTGAGGTATATTATTTCAAATAAGCCACGTTCGGTGTGTACTTGATCAATTTGCTAGAGAATCTCCACGAGCATTTTCTGTCTTGCCAACGGACTTAGTTAGTGCTCGTAAGTCGTGATTTCCATCAACAACACCGCCTTTGATACATGTCTGAAGCTCCAGAATGGCTGCAGAGAGCACACACCTCTGCATAGCCATCTCTTGATTGACAAATGCCTGGAGATTGTCGAAACGTTGTGCCATCTCTTCGTTAACAGAGTTTTGGAAACTCTCAATTTTGTCGACAGTGGCCATGAGTGTTTGGATCTGCATTGCGATGTCTTCGTTCGTGGTGGTTTGGGCGCTTTTGCTAATGCTTCTGCGGAGTTCTGTAACATTATGAAAGCCGTCTTCCAGAGGTTTGTTTTGCCAGATGTTCTCCTCAAAAAACGCTGTAAGGGAAGGTGGTAAATCGGCATGGACATGTCCTTCACGTTTGGAATCATATTGGATATCCGATGTCAGCTCGATGTCGCCCTTGGGTCTTGCATTGACGGCTTCACCAAGAGACGATAATAACGGCTGAACCATGGCAATGCTGCTTGAGCCATTGATCACCTTTAAACTCTGCATGTCTGTGGGGTCAGTGCGTTCAGCGCTGGTCTTCTTAAAGATAGTTTCACGAACATCTTGAGGAATCGTACGTTCGATACGCAAAATCGTTTCGGTTCTATTGAGAAAGTACTGTGCTTCAGCAGCTTCCGCAATGAGTTCGAAAGACGAGGACATCATGGCGATCAGGACGTTGAGCAGCATGACAACGACCGAAATGAGGTAGACAAACAGCAGCAAATTGGAAAATACCCACTTCCACCCGGTAGCATTGCTGTATGGATCATACGTAAGGTTGCCAAAGAGCATGAGTAGTACCGTAATGAACGTGTCGCCATAGGTTTTGTATCCGTCATCATACTCCATGATTGAATGGAGTGCACTGCTGAAACCAAGCAAAAAGACCGAATAGAGCATCAAAAACTGACGTACATCATGCACCATGCGCCCCATTGTGTTGATTAATATGCCGGTAGATTTGTGGATGCACAGATACTGCAGCAAATTGATCCAGAGTGAGGCATTGATAAGTGAGATCAAGCCATGATGTGCAGGACTCTTTGATTTGCAAAAGGATTCGAAAGGGATGGATACGAGGATTGCACCGTACGAGATAAAATTGAGCCAATTCCAGAACGATTTGCAGTAGGAAATGCCGTCAGTGCGAAGTTCACCGAACTCGACTTTCACAATAAGGTACAGACAGCAAAACCAGGCCAAGGCTCGCAACATCATCAAGCAGTAATCACTGCTGCCGTTTAGGTGAATCCAATCAGTGTCGCCGACGATGGTGGTCGTAAAATATGAAACCAGCATCCCTACATAGGCAAAAAGTTCACGATAGAAAACATAGCCCATCTTGTTTCACTTGAAATCAGTGATGTAGCGTAGCAGTGGGTGAGTCAGCACGTTGTTCCCTTCGTTTGCTTGGTCAACAGCGAATGATAATGTCGTCTGCTTAATTTCTACTTTTGGATCTCCATAAATCGGCCCCAAATCAACAAAAATCAGAAAGCCTTCGTACTGAACATACTCAAAAGCAAAGCAGTCTAGATACGAAGCGACTGCATCTGGCGTGTTTATCATCACTACTCGAAAGATGTCCTGGTTCCATCGAAGTCGGCCTTCTCCGTACAGCTCTAAAAACCACTTCAGAGTTGGGCGAGTGAATTGAGCAATGCAATGGCGTTCCTTCTTGTGATTCGACGTTCACCAAGGCTCCTCGAGCCACAAGCAACTTGCATGCAGACAACTTTCCACTTGAGGCAGCGTTATGCAAAGCAGTTCGGCTCCTTTTATGCTGAGCGTTGACAGGAATACCGGCATATCAAGAAGATGCTCAAGCACCTTGACGGAGCAGTTTTCTGTGGCTAACTGATGAAGAAGCGTCGTCCCATCATCACAACGAATGAATGGCGTTTTCAGCTGAGCGATCGCTTGTTCTTGTCGGTCACTAGAGTCACAGGCAACAATATCGTTTAATCGATGCACAACGCGGGCACAAAAGAGCACACATACCCAAATTTTCAAACGGCATTTTTCCCGGTCAGGGTAGTTCATTTATTTATATATGGGCTTAATACAAAACATTAAGATTTATGCCAAATTCAAAGGCAAAAAATGTGTGAGCCACTTTTTTCGTTTGGGCAAAATGGACCGCAACAACTGTCGTCCGTTGTAGCCACATATTTTGACAACCGTTGGGAGTGGGAATGAAGTAACCATCTTTGTTGCGAAGTCCGGCCACTAGCTGCCTAGAGATTTACCACACCAGCAACAAAGCTACTATTGTTGTCCACCCTAACACGTGACCCTGCCTGCTGAAATGCTACAACTATAGCTCTTTATGATCTCATTATCGCTCGTACTCGTTAGTTATAATTCTCCAGTGAGCCTATCGATGGGCTTCGCATAAATTTCGATGGTGAACCTTAAGCCCACGATTAAATCGTCCGCACATAATTCTCAATTGACTGATCAAGCACTTAAGTGGAAATCAATGCGTACATGATATCAGTTTAGGAAACGTTTTGAATTATTATAGGATAATCGATAGTGCAGCTTGGACCATCAGTAAATCTTGAACACGTTGACATGAACGCTGGCACCACGTCACTCAATCACTCAACACTTTTGGCACCTCTTTTCGCTCGGTGTTGCGAACGACACCAGTATAGATAAACCCAGCGCTTCATCATTTCGACCAATTATAAAGAAATGAATGATAACAAATTCTGATGAGTGACTCGTGTAAGCTGTAGTGCCAAATCGAGGGTTGACAGCCATAAATCCAACTCGAAGTGTCATACATACGTTATGCGGCGTGTTCCCAACTAAGTGTTTAGAATCAGTTTTTGCAGCCGGCTTCGTAATGTGCACACCCCATAAATCTAGTTCAAACTCAGTGGGATGCATATATATTACCCACTTTTGAGCACCGTCCAGAAGCGGCACCCATCGAAGCGTCCATGGCTACAAACCTCATACACGCAATCGATCAATTTGAAAGTTGGTCTTTTGATTCATATCGTTCTTTCATTGAATTCAGTTGTTTTTAGTGAATCATTCACAGCGAGAGCGCAGGAATGGACGAGAGTTGCAATGACGGCGAGCAGGCCTACAACCGTACTGGCGAGTGCTCGAGATCACTGCACACATCAGTGAGGAGGCTAAGAAGCGATATTATCCAGATTGCTTCAAGACCAACTATGACAGCTGAATATGTTGTGTGCTACTCGTAGAAAATTGGAGACCCTTTCATTCACAATTATCTCAGCAGCATCTTTTTTATCATTTTCTCATCAATATTCGCTGACGATCCGTCTCCATCGTACACGAGGTCTCTTCCAACGCGGCACCAGGTCACTATCATTACATGGAAGTTCCCTTCAGGAAAGTGCACCTTAAGCATCTACGTTGAGTTTAATTAACTGAACATTCAAATTCGACATGATTGACTCTAATCATCGTTCAAGATTCAAATCTACACGACGACAGAAGTTGCGCCAAGCGCTAAATTCTAATATAAACACGTGAAAAGGAAATCTACTCTATGAGTTTGTTGAGCTCAATACCTTATCTAACGCAGTGGATCAATCAACCGAATTGGCTCTGGATCTTCTTGTACAATTTATTCAGCATGAGGATGTTTAATTTTCGATCGCTCTTTCTCTCAAACCAACAGAACATCGAGTTCAACAAAATACTCCACACAGACTCAAGAGAGTCTTCCAGCCAATTCGATCGATTGTACCACTGGACTTGATTGTGTTGGACGAAGAACTAATCGACGCATCGGAAGCGTACAGCTGTAGACATCATTGACCTCATTGTACCCAAAAGGGGTAGCCAATATGAGTGGCTGCCTCTAGTGGGTATTGCACACTTTATGTCATGACATGAGAGGCACTACTTCTTCATGGACGATCGATGCATACTGTAGAGATCTCTCATCGGATGCTTCGTTCGACGCCAGAGTTCGCAAGGTCAATGTCATTGAATAAGACCACGTGATACCCACATTGAGTGGTATATTGGTATGATGCGCTCCCCCTGATAAATTATCAGGGCCTGATTGATGGGTATATTGGCCGCATGAAAGCATATACCCAAAATGCGATACAGTCTTTGGTTCAGGTGCAAGTCTAGGTATCAAGCAGTCTTGAGACCAATACCAAGAGCCTTATGGATGACCTCATTCTTCAACATTCCATCCATCGAGCACCTGCACAACTTTTTGCTCACGCCGAATCTATCCATAATGCTGAAAGCCATTCCGCTTTTGATTCTTGCCGCAGTCACATGCTCTGCTGATGCGTGCACTTCCGAGTACTCAACAGGTTGTATCACTTCCGATATATCCACGGAATAAGAACTATACCAATTTCGTCACGTGTATGGATGCAGTGCACTCATATACCCTTGTGTCCTACACAGCCCCTCTGGTCTTCAGTTTTCCGCATTTTTGTGCCGGCAAACAGTTCCCATACGTTCAGCAAATAAAGATCGAAAGCGTCAATGGCGATGCATTCGAAGTCACCATCATGCCATGGAGCAATTTTATCCGGCTTGCTCTTTCTCCAGTCCCGACGGATGCGGTGTGGCTTCTAGTGCACAGTGCGGCATCGGCGCCGGAGTGGAAACGTTCGTAATTCTGAGGTGCACGACACCAAATGTGATGTCTTGTTCCTTGCGATACGACATTATGATGAATGGCACGGAAATATCAGCAACATCGCCGCCATCGTCTGCGGTCTCATCGTCATCCTCAGTGGATGCTTCTGATGCATCGTCGGCTTCTTCGTCCAACGCGACAAAGACCAGTGGTACAAGCAATCGGATTGTCTGGAAGACTCTCGTGAGTTGGTGTGGAGTATTCCTTGGACTCAGTGTTCTGTTGGTTTGAGAATATGAACGATCCGAAATCAAACTTCCACAACAAGGCTGAATGAATTGGTCTGTTATTCCCCCGTATCGTCTCGCCTACTTATCTTTTCTTAGTTATTAAACCTCTTCATTTGGACTCCCGTGTTCATGAATGCTGTTCAACTCGTACCTATTAGTACAAATACGAGGATTCCGATATCAACTGACCATTGAATCGGTCACGTCGACAGCACCACCACGAGTACTAGTATAAACTACAATTTCACAGTCCACGTCAATCCGCTTTTGAATGATGAGACAGTTTAGTACATCATATATACTGCAAGACCAAAACCATCCACGGCGAGTGTTCAAGTACCAGAGCCAGCATCGCCAACACATGAGCAGGTACAGTGTACCATATAAGCCACTGGAAGTGATTTGTTTCAAACGTTTCTATCAGAAGGATCTCAAGCAACACGAAAATCAGGTTGTACCGGTACTGTACATGTATTGAAGCAAAGCAGTAGGATGTAAAGGTGCAATGCACAGCAAGTCGATCCTGTCCGATCACTCTGTAACTTGTGTGACACCCACCGAGCGTGCCTATGATACGTGCGCACTCAACACTTGACTTTCTGTACTTGAGTTCGATTTTTTTCTTGGCCAAAATTTCAATCCTGGACAGGCGCGCCACAGGTAAAGGAGTGTCAAATAAGGTCGCATGGGTCCAACATAATGCGAAACGATTTGCTCGGCATTTGGATTCAGCTAACGTTGCATAGAAAGTACGACCAGGTGGGGTGTACCCATCAAGCCAGTTCACTCTAATAGTACAGCTCAACTGCTGGAAGTCTGTTTTTATGCGCCGAGGCAGAAGAGCGGGATGAGCACGAGGAGCGAGGGAGAAATAAATATGGTTGCCTCACCTTTAGCGCGGCCGCAACAGGACAGGCAACGCATGTTCTGATTGGGATGGCCACGCTGACTGGATATATGCCTCACCATATACGGCTGAAGCTAGAATCGACTTCTTCGAGTCATTATCATTTTTTCCGGCAATTCGGCAGTCAACCAGCCCTTCTCTTCATTTACCAGTATTGAAGATGTTCGCTATCAAGAAACTGTGTATCCTGGTCATATGCATGAACTTCTGCACATCGAATACTTTTGGAGCCGACCTTGCACACCAATTCGAGCCAAGCCTATCGACGTCTGATCGACAACTCAAAAGCCAAACATTCGGCCTCATCGCAAGTCTGCTCAACAATTAGTATACAGTTACAACAACTGCTGATTGTGACAAGGATGCCACCGGTACCGTATCAGCAGCAAATGAATTCAGCAGCTCTGTGAGCGGTGGCGTGTCTGGTAGCGCCGGTACGACGACTTCCACTTCGACTTCGGGAACCACCAAGGGCTCCACGGGAACCAGCACGAGCACCAGTACCGGTGTCAGCGGCAAGGCGTCGACTGGCGTCAGCGGATCCATCGGTGTCAGTGGCTCTGTGAGCGGTGGCGTGTCTGGTAGCGCCGGTACGACGACTTCCACTTCCACGTCCGGATTTGGGAATAGTGCTAAGCAGTACCTACGTCAGTAAAATTGTCATGGTTGGTCTTGTACAATTTGAGCTTGTTGTATTGGTATCTGAAATGATTTGTTTATAATTGAGTGTTTGCATATTGTTTACTTTTGTAAGCTTGCTTGTTGTTGTCTGACATGTAGTATGGGAATAAATGTATGTGAACCTTAAATGCTGTGATACAGTATAGTTAAATGCAGTAGATGGGGCACCATAGCCGTTCTGGTGTGCGCCGTAACAGTGAACACTTTGTTCGCCGTGCTGTCGACATTGATGCAGTCAATGTACTGGTATCCACCACTGGGGTTAAATGCAGTACTCAGTACGTACTAGGTGGTGAATTTACCCGTGACGCAGTCGCATCAGATGACCAACAGCCATGGCCTAGCTGCTGCTCGCACTCTCGACCGTAGAGCTCTCAGGTATACGTCTCTACGGCGTCGAAGTCATTAACACATCTTAGTCTAGAGGTCAGCCAACATGGCTCCATTCCGATCTCCTATATTCGGCTGTGAGCGTCACAGATGCAATCGGTGCGACTACGTGCGGGTGCAATATCCCACAAGGTTTCTCCGCATTAGACGCCTCCTCGCTCCTATCGTGATCGCGAGGGTTTCTCACTCACGTCGGCCACAGTGAATAAACAAGGGTACAGTGAATTCTCATACATTCAGCATCTCGAGACAGCAGTCCGACTAGCAGCTGAAGCAAAGCATCTGATAAGACGAAGGGTCTTAAATGCGCAGACCACACCAATTCGATCCTGAGTTGACGAGAATACGCGAGCGACAGAGCAGTACCAGAACAGCACCGGTAGCGTACTGACCAGCATTGGTGTGAACGGCAAGACGTCGACTGGCGTCAGCAGATCTATCGATGTCAGTTCTAGTTCAATGTGAGGTATATTTAGTAACAGCTGAGTGAACTTAAATATCCTTGCTAGGGTTCCCGCGTAAACGCATCGATCTCGATGATAATGCAATGGCTCCCGGCGCGCAGACGCCGCTAGGCGTCTCGCCGGTCTGGCCGTCGTCGTCTGATGCGTGGATGGCTCTCTGGAGCTGTTCCGCAGGCGACGGAATGGTTAGAGTGTCGGAGTTGGCACGGTTGTCGATGCTGCGCTGGTCAAGCCAGTGCGCGACGTCGGATGTCAGGTGCTCTTGCACGGCGAATTCCATCGGCGTGCCTGTCCAGGGGCGTTGACTCGATTTGCGCGTGTCCATCGCGATGTTGGCCGCCGCGTCGGCCATTTTGTTGTATCTCCGGTAGTGGTGTGTCCAGGAGATTACGTTGAGCTGCAGCGCGAGTCGAGAGGTTTGGTTGTAGTGGTGACGAAGCAGCTTTGCGAGGCGAGCGCCAGTCCTGGTGCTGCCTAATGATCATTTGGCTGTCCCCGACGACGTGTAATGGGCGACATCCCTGCTGGAGCGCATAGCGCAGCCCGTGGAGGAGCCCCTTATATTCTGCGATGTTGTTTGTGGTGCGGCGGCTGCCGTAGGCCATGGAGGCGACCCAGATGACTTCAGGAGCTGATCCATCTGCGGCGAGTTGGACTAGGACGGATCCCGATCCTCCCGGGCCTGGATTCCCCCTGGAGCCGCCGTCGAAGTAAAGGACGAATAAGGTGGTGGGAAGGAGGGTTCTGGCCACCGTGATCGGCTGGTCCTGCTGGATCGATGCGCTCAAACATCTGAAGGCATTCATGACGGCCGGCAGCTCCTCGTGCTCTGCATGTCGGAGGATGACCTGTCGCAAGTGGATGTGTCCGCGCCGAATGACCGTAGCCTGGCGTGCCTGGATTTCGTGGTCGTTGCTTGGGGTGCCATCGATGACTTGATACCGGAGGCGCCATATGTCAGCGACGGTGGTGGCGTACTCGTACTGCCAGAGAACCTTGGTCAGGCCCGGGAGTGCGTCCAGCGCTGTGTCGATGGGGTGGGCATGGCGCGGCAGCGCTGCTATCGCGGTTGCTGCTGCTGAAGGAACCGCTGGGGCCTTCAGCCCAAAGCAATGCTAATTGAGGTCGAGTTGGAAAGCAGCGCCTGCAGCGGCCCACCGCGTCTTGACCGCGAGCCATCGGATTGAACAGACGGCAGAGCAAAGGGGTCAGTTCTATCTGGTTGTCGCGATACCAGTCGTTTGGCAGCCCGTCGGGCCCCACCGCCTTGCCGCGCTTGCAGCGCTTGATGGCTGTCGCAGTCTCGTCTTCCGTGATCATTTGGTCGAGTGAGTGCAGCTCCGCTCGCACTTCCATCGCCGGCTTCCAAGCCGCGGCCAAGTAGCGCTGGACGCCCTGCCGTTGAGCTGCCTTCTGCTGCATAATCGGCTTCCAGCCTGTAGCCATAGCCTCAGCGAGTGCCGTGGGTGCCGCAGCCGTGGTTTGTCCGCCTAACTCGTAGATCGTGTTGTCCAAATACTTCGTCGAGAACCGCTTGAAGAAGTCCCGCGGCGAGCGGAGGGTGTGGTGTGCGTGCACTCGCCGGAGCCTCGCTGCCTTCCCCTCTTGCCATCGCCGTTTGGTGGAAGCAATAGCCACTCGAATATCCGCTGGTGGACGGCGTGGCCCAATCAGTCGATCGCCGTTCCTCTCGTCCGACCGGAGCTCGACGTATAAGCGGCTAAGGGTCTTACGATGCCCGTTGCGCGTACTGCGTTTGGCCGCCTTTGTGGCCGCTACGTAATCCCTTCGAAGTGAGGTCTTGGCGGAGTCCCACCACTTGGCTGAAGCCGTTGCTTCATTGAGCGCGCTGCCCGTAGTGACGCCCTGCGGACGATGCTCGTGGCGGCACTTGTCGAAGAAAGCCTCGGTGATCGACATGTGCGCACGCCGGGGGAGGGTACACGCGTCGTGGTGTCTTGACTCGAACTAGTCTGGCAGGATTAGCAAGCCTCATACACACACCATCGTGATCCGACTGTGGCCCTGGAACGTCAGTGCATACGCTCCTAATCCGTGCTCCTCCGTGATGTACTACCGATCGAGCCTGGACGTGGCTGAGCTTCCAGACGGGAGGGTATACCGATACGTACGGTAGTTGGCCCAGAATGGGACTGCGTCCCCTATTGTCTTGTTCTCGATCAGCTCAGCTTCCAGGACGTCTTGCAGGTGCCAGTCTTTGATCAATCGTTGCAGCGCCGGCGAGTAGTGGTTAGCAGCCCGAGGTTGGTGAGATCTGTCGAGCCTGGGGTGAAGGCAACAGTTGAAATCCCCACCGAGGAGGATGGGACCGGCATGTTGGAGCTTCAGAGCAGTGAGTGTCTGGTACAGCCGTTTCCTTTCGGAGGGTAGCGTCGGCGCATAGACGTTGAGGAGCAGGATCTGGGTGCCGTGGAGTTCCACCTTCATAGCCATCCAGTATTCTGTCCATTGATCTTGGCAGACCGGTATCGGCTTAGTGGTGATCGTGTATGGGTTCCATAGTATCGCTAGGCCCCCTCGCCGGTTCCTCGCTGGACTCCACGCGGAGAGCGTGCCCCTGCTCTGGAGCGGATCAACTATCCATGTCAGTGGCGATCTGAGTCAGAATCCTCCGGTTCCACTACATCAAACTGAGTCCCTAAATACAGCAATATTCAGAAGAGCTGTATAGTGTCAATGTTCCTTGTTGAGCCAAGCATGGATGGCGATACTTTAACTGATGGAAAACACATTCAATTCGTGGTGGAGGCGAACATGGAAAGACATAGCGGTATATTGAAGGCGGCCACCCAAACGAGGAGGCTCACTCTTACACGAACATGGCGTTGAGACCAAGCACTGCGCCACACGACAACGCGATCGTCTTCCAGCTCAATCGGCTCATAGCGCCACTGGTGTCAGTCGAGTTGGACGCCGAGGAGGTGGAGGAGGACGCGGTACCCGGCGAAGAAGTCGACCAAGTCGCAGGTCTTGAGGAAGTCGACGACGCGGGGGTTGACGTGGTTGGAGCCGTGGTCGAAGTCGAAGATGAAGAAGTCGTCGACGAGGAAGACCCCGGCGAGGTCGTGGATCCCGACGTTGAGGAACCAGTCGAGGATGCCGAAGACGATGGGGATGACGTCGTCGTGGGAGTAGATGTAGTGGTCGTAGGAGTCGTCGTCGTCGCGGTCAGTTCTGCGCAAATGAAATCGATGTCGTATCTCAGCTCACACGCGGCTGTCGGGTTTTCGCACCGGAGGGCCACAACCGTTTGCTCGCCCACACCCAGGCCGCATGAGGCAGTCGTCGAGACCTCGCAGCCGTCGGAGCTGGTCAAGTAGCAGTCCGGAAAGTGCTGCACCATGGAATCGTTGGTGTACGTCGTGACACTGAACACGTCGGTGGTCGCGCTGTCGACCTTGATGCTGTCAATGTACGGGTATTCGCCACTCGGGCATAGCTTGACGACGACCACGTCGGTACTGTGTAGCACGCAAGCGTCAGCACCAAGAGACGTCAATAGGTCAGAGGAAGGTGCAGTACGTACTCGACGGGGACATCAGCCGTGACGCAGCCGGTCGTGCACTGGGTAGCGCACGCAGCGGCCTCGGCAGCGGTGGCCTCCGCAGCCGTAGCCGCGACAGCCAGAAGGAGCAAGGATCGAATGATGGAGACCATGGCAGTGCGTTGGTGCTGGAGTGGCTCGAACTTGGCGAATTGAGGAATGAACGAAGACGCCTTCCAGCTCCAGCCACCGATGGTTCTGGGTTGGAATTACTGCACCCCACAGCGTGGGTACATTTCCTGCCAGTGTGGCAGGCAGAGAGAGATGCTTTTCCAGCTGGCAGTGGGACATCAGTGTGCAACAGTCAGTCATACGAAGATCCATGCATCACACGGTCGATCCTGACGCATGCCTGAACGTCGAGCAGGCATGCGATCAAGACAAACTCGTTAGGGATCTTGTTATACTAGAACCAAAGCCTGTCTGGTTCTGTGGCTATCAGCACCGCGTTCGGACTGCAGCTGAGTGCCAATGCAGTTCCGTTGGCCCAGGAACAAAAACGGGGCCGAAATGGATGATTCCTGTATGAATTGGTACAAGTTCCGCGAGTATTCGATTATAGAGGTACCCGTAACGCGCCTCAGCAAGACAGCTGGTTTTGAAGTGTTGCGATTAAAAACGGGGTCAAACAAGAGAGAGATCGTGTAGTGAATTGAGTGGATACGTGCAGCGGGATACTTAGCTGTGGATTCCCACAGGAAAGGGAGGTGAAGCACGTGAGAGTGCTGTCTTTCACTCGTTAGCTGTAGGACATCTTATTCTGAGTTCAACGTCTAATTTTACGAGAAGAGCGAACTTCAAGGAATCACGACCACCTAAATAGTGCGCCATGGGGCATCGATTTGAGCATTGACCAGGAAGCGTAACAGTGGCGTTCCACGTTGAGAACGACTTGGAAGCTGCTACATTACTGTACAAGAACCTGAGAATCCACGTGACGCGCATCTTGCTCGAGTATGTAATCTTCACCAGACTACCACCTTTAATCGCGCGCGGATACATACCGGCAACGCATTCAACGATATTGGATACTGTATTCCTGACCAAGTTCACGTGGAGCTTCGAATTTAGATGTACCCACGAATGGGGGGAATTGGTCGCGGCTGAGTTTGCAGTATGCGACACAGTGATGCTCAATGGAATGTACTGTATCCAGAATCCAGAATACCGGTAACCGGTACGGGTCTTATCGGTATATGGTACAAACGACAACCTCTCTAAACCGATATGGGTCCGAAATGATACGTGCGAGTTACCCTTCGGTTGTGCAATTTGAATTCAACTGGAAAACTCGCGCAACAGAAGGGAATGCAGCGATCGACAACTAACGAAAGCGGCCCTTGGCTCGTGCCAATGTTCCCTCGTGGTTACACTGAGAGATTGGTTACGCTTTACATTGATGCATATAGTGTAACGAGAAAAGGATCCAGAGGGCGGTCAGCAGCACGAACAGTAAATAATTGCATCACTTGCTGCTGCGTCTGCACCAGTAGACCTCCTCATTTCAAAATCAGCTCTCAACGAAGAAGAACACCATCGTTTACACCGACGACCATACTCCAGCAGCAGCCAGCACTTGATGCAGCTTACTCTGTCTCCAAGCCATGCAGGGTCTTATTCCAATCTCCGTCTCCAATATCGAGGATGACTTTCAACTGCTGGAAATGAGCAGGCACAGCCAATATTCAGCAAATATAGCGATGCTGAATAGCTCGAAGAGCCAAACTGAACTGGATTGCGTCGAGAATGCGGAATTCCAAGACGAAATCGACGAAAAACGCGAATTCCACCAGCTATTGAAGCTCGCGCATCCCATTGTGGTCACGTACGTTCTCGAGTACTTGCCTGAGCTTGTGTGTATCATGCTCGTGGGGCACATCAACTCCCCTGAGATGCAGAAGTTCGTGGACGGCGCCATGCTTTCTATCATGGTACGTTCACACATCGATCATCCATTCCGCATCGTCGTCTTTCTAAGCGCTTTCCTGTAGTGGATGGAGGTATCAGCACTGGCAGTCGGCTTCGGTCTTTCGTCCGCCCTCGACACGCTCTGCTCGCAGGCCTTCGGAGCCAAACAATTCCACAAGATTGGCATCTATCTTCAATGCGGAATGCTCGTGATCAGCGCCTGCTTCCCCGTCTTCATTTTCAACTGGTACTCTGAAATCGCTCTGAAAACCATGGGAATCGACACCGAAATCGCTAAATACGCTGGCGAGTTCTCCCGATACACGGTGTTTGGCCTGCCGGCACTCTTTGGCTACGAAATGGTGCGCAAAGTGCTGCACGCTCAGTACGTCACGTCGCCCATTCGTGATCATGGCTGTCACGGCCAACCTTGTGAATCTCGGTGTCGGGTATTATCTCACGTACCACACGTCCATGGGCTTCCATGGCGCCGCAATGGCTCGCATGCTGGCAAATTGAGCACTCCCGATCCTCTGCGTGCCGTATTTCGTCTTCATGCGGGCGTTCCATCGCCGCTGGTGGCCTAGTGGGATCTCCAGAGAGCGTGGAGCCACGTGCGCGTCTTCTTGAAGCTGGGAATGCCAGCGCTCTTGATGATGATCATGGAATATTGGGCGGTTGAGTTCTTGACCATCATGGCTGGATGGCTGCCCAACGCCATTATAGCAGTCGGTGCGCATGCGCTTCTGCTCAACATCTCTTCGCTGGTGTTCATGATCCTCACGGGCGTGGCGACCGCTGGCAACGTCCGTTTGGGATGCGCTTTGGGCGCAAATAAGACTGGAAGAGCTCGAGCCATCGGTCGCATACTTGTCTTGACCTACTTCGCTCTTGCATCGATCCTGTCTGCGATCATGATCGGGTTTCGATATCAAATCCCAGCGCTACTGACCAATGACGCAGCGAGTATTGAGCTTGCGGCTCGCTCAGTCTTCGGCTTCGCGTGTTACGAGGTCACGGAAGCATCAACTGCGCGCTCCAGGGCATCTGCAGAGGCGTCGGGTGGTAAGGCCTGGCTGCCAAGGCCAATGTCTTCGCCTTGTACGTGTTGGGGCTCCCACTAGCAGCGCTGGCGGCATTTCAACTCAATTGGGGAGTGCAGGGGCTCTGGATCGGGTTGGCGCAGGGCGTGCTCTCGTCCTGCATCATGTGTGGCCTCGTGCTGTTTCAAGCGGATTGGGAGCAAATGACCACAGAGGCAAAGAAACGGAAGGCTCTGTAGGTTTTTGCTCTTCCTA
Source organism: Elongisporangium anandrum (assembly GCA_023337935.1). Classification (NCBI taxonomy): domain Eukaryota; phylum Oomycota; class Peronosporomycetes; order Pythiales; family Pythiaceae; genus Elongisporangium; species Elongisporangium anandrum. The sequence goes on from JAADXR010000324.1 coordinate 18,306, forward strand.
ATTATGGAGACATCCATTCCGATTATTCCGCTACAAAATCGACTATCTGTCAACAAAACGACTAATGGCAAGATTATCTAACGCCAATTAGTCACTTAAAGTATATATACTAGTTCATAATGTACTAACTATTTGTTGCCGACTAGTCGCTAGCCGGCTATTAACAAATGCGCCAAATATAGCGGACCTGACAACGACACCACACAACAATCTGTCTCTGGTAGAGGTCATGTTCCTCATGAGATCGCATTTTCCATCGATGATGATACTTCTTCCAGCGACCATGACGTACGGAGTTTATACAGGCGCGATCGGGACCCAGTGCATCCAGATCCGCCTTTACATCTCCCCTCGCCCATACAGTTAACAACAGTAACCGTATGGGAAAGGCAAATGGCTACAGCTCCGTCTCCTCAAGTATTCAGCTCCCGGCCGCTTCAGGTCTTTACAGTCATGTTTACGCCTCTGTGAGAGCCACGTGACAGTAAAGGACCTGTCAGTGATGCCGCTGGAAGCCACAAGACTGCGCGCCACATGGCCGACTATCCACTTGGCACGGGGAGAAACGCTCTCGATGGCATTTACGCCGACTTGACCAGCTCACGACAGCGCGAAAGGCCGAAATCTGCTGCAAGCGTCTGCGATCTCATTATTCAATTTCCCTCCCGCTCAACAACCAGCAACACCAGTGGATTCTTCAGTACAATGCTGAACGCCAAGACCCTCTGCACTCTCGCTGTCTGCGCCACGCTCTGCACCTCAAACGTCTACGGCGAGCACGTGGCTGCTCCGGCGACTGCGACGCGAAACCTGCGCGGCCAGACCTTCGGATGGTTGTCTGGTGCCTTCGGCGGCGATGAAGACTGTGACAAGACTACCGGCGCCGTCAAGGCCCCATCGACTGGCTACGGTGGCGGCAATGGCTGGGGCAACTGGGGCAAGGGAGCCTCGACCAGCTACGGCAAGACCGATGAAGACTGCGATGACGGCACCAAGAAGGCTGCGTCTACTGGCACCACCGGTGGCTGGGGCGGCTGGGGTGGCTGGGGCAAAGGAGCTTCGACTGGTTACGGCAAGGTCGATGAGGATTGCGACGACGACAAGAAGGCGGCAACTACTGGTGGCTGGGGCAACTGGGGCAAGGGTGCATCCAGTGGTGGCTGGGGTGGCTGGGGAAATTGGGGCAAGGGAACCTCGACCGGCTACGGCAAGAACGACGAAGATTGCGACGATGGCAACAAGAACACGGCGACCACCGGCGGCTGGGGCTCCAGTACCACGAACAAGGGCACGTCGACCTCCACGTCAACTGGTACGGGCACCACAAACACCGGAACCGGAAATTTGCCAAGTATTTTGCCCACTGTACCCTGTGATGATCCTACCACTGGTACTAGCACTACGGGTACGACGACCAATGGAAAGACGAACTCTGGTACCTCGACAACTACCACTGGTGGCAACAGCAACACCAACTCCGGCACCAGCACTTCTACTACAAGTGGCAAGACCAACTCTGGTACGAGTACTAACACCAACTCAGGCACCAGCACTACTACGACGGGTGGCAAGACTAACTCTGGTACGAGTACTTCTACCACTGGAACCAGCACCAACTCAGGCACCAGTACGTCGACCACTGGTATCAACACCGGTTCCAGTACGACTACCACGACTGGTAAGACCAACACTGGTGCGCCCACCACTACGACTGGTACCAGCACCAACACGGGCTCCTACCCCACTGGTGGTAAAACCAGCACCGGTACAAGCACCAACACGTCTACCACTGGCGGCAAGACGAATTCTGGTACCTCCACTACTTCGACTAACACCAACTCCGGTACCAGCACCAAGGGTGACAAGACCAACACCGGCACCGGCACCAGCACTAATACTGGCAAGACAAGCTCAAGCACTTCGGGCCATGCTGGCACCAGTACCTCTACCACTACCAATAATGGTAAGACCAACTCCGGCAGTTCCGCCACAACTAACAACGGCAACACCAGTTCCGGCACTTCGACATCTACTAACCCGGGTACCTCGACCACTACCTCGGGCGGCAAGAGCAACACGAGCACCGGCACGACTTCGAGCTACCCTTCCACTGGTACCACCACCGGAGCCAGTACTTCTAAGGGCAGTTCTACTTCGACCACCAACACGTCTTCGAACACGAAGACTTCTGGCAGCACCACCACGGGCTCGACCACTTCCAAGTCCGACACCGCGACACCGGCCCCGACGACTCCCACCACCAACGAAACGCCCAAGCTCACGACTGCGGCCCCGACCCCAGATCCGACCACGAGCGCGACTCCATCGGTCACGACCACGACGACCACGGGCACCGGTGGTGCGGCCCAGTCGTACTAAGTGTTCAAATCTGTTCGTACATTCAGTTCTGCATAAGTCTAGTCCTCACAATTAACAAGGAATGCATGTGTGTCCGACTGTCACTGGAAACAGTCAGCACCATCTTTTCAATACTGTTTTATTGTCATTTAGTCTTTCCGCCAGCCTTTACAATTCCATAATGCAATGCTTCAGTATCGGATCGAGCCCAAAACCATGAATTCACGCAGATTAGGGCGTAAAACCAAGTAGGCACTTTGAAAATGACGAAAACGTTAGATTAATATTGACTTGTGTCTCTGTGTCCAGGAGTTTGATACGTCTAGTTGGCTACGAGGGTCTCCTCAAGGTCGGTCAGATTGCGAGCGATGCCTTCAGCACCACTGACAAGACAGTTAAGAAGCAGGAGCTCCTCCATTGTGACCTTTTCAAACCGGTTTCCTTCCATCAACCATTGCACGTAGGCCGATTTCATTGTGCCAGCGATGTCGCTCAACGTGAAGTCTTCTACGTTGAGCACATCGTGCTCACGACGCATGGGTGAGTTCAGTGCAGCGCCGTTCGAGGCGGTTGAATAGAGCTTTGACAGCACAGGTCTCGGTCCTGGACCAGACGTGCTTCCACGACGGTTCTTGTGCGGAGTGCCTAGTGAGGCCAAACTACTGCGTCTACCACCGCTGCGGCGATCCTCCTCGCCTTCAAGGATACTTCCAAGCAGACTAGCGTTCTGCAGAACAGCGGCCTTGGGCTTACGCTTCTGGTAGACTTCAACCTCGACCTTGAGACCGCTCTCAAGCGCTTCCATAAACTCTTCGAACGAGACCATGCCGCTGTTGTCCTTGTCTACAACGGCCATAAACTCTTCCACGTACTCCTGGATCTCGCTCTCTTTCACACCACCGGACTGTGCGAAGATGCTCTCCAGCATGACAGCCACTTCTTCCGCGTCGATCTCCCCACTGCAGTCTTTGTCAGCAAGTCGGAACGCCTCCTTCATTTGCATGAAGATGGCCGTCTGCTCTGCGTCAGCGTATAGAAAGCCGTCTCCAAAGAGCATCTGCAGCGTGGAGAACGTGTCGCCAACTGAGCTCAGTAGCTGATGACTCGCCGCCTCCCATTGGGCGTGAGTGCCGTTGTTGTCAGTCGTATTTCCGTCGCGAATGTCAACCGTATTCCCAAGAAGCTCCTTGTTCTGCTCCACACGGAAACTGAACCAGCGCACAAGCTTAAACAGCAAGTTATTGCTGTTGAGCAGGCGATTGCAGTTGTGCAGTATGTTTTCGTACTTCTGGTGCGAGAAGGCAGGCTTCCACAACGTCGGTTCAATGCTAGCTTCGTGCAGCAGAAGCTTCTGCTCTTGGATCAGGCGTGGCAGTTCAACGTGCAGGATCTCGCGAAGCTCATTTGTCGTGGCTTCGTCCATGATGTCAGAAGTGGACAAGTGATGGCCGAACAGCGTCGTGAAGCTCGTTTGCAGCAATCGCAGCGTTTCTTGAACGTTTTTACGTAGCAGGCTCGTAGCGCTCTCGGGACACAGCGCCAGCTCGACGATAATGAACAGAATGATGCCCACAGACGTCTGTGCCAAACTCGAGTACGAAGAGATAGCGATGCTGGACGATGTATCCGTTCCATTGGCTGAGCAAACGTCGGACTGCGTGAGCAGAATACCCGCGGAAATGAAAGCGGAAACCACACCGGCGTAGGATCCGTAGCCGCCAGAGAAACACACGTACATGGAAATCGTGACCCAAACGAAGAGGGCCAGCTCCGACAGGAACGTGTTCAAATGCGTCGGGGAACAAATCTGCGAGATAAAGAACTGGAACACGGACGGCACCACACTTCCAGCCACGACGCCACCCACTCGATTCACAGTGAGACTGAAAGAACCGCCCATGTGACTTCCCATGACGTAAGCCACTGCTGCCGGAGTCGTACTGCTGAAGCCGTATACATAGACAGCCAAGAACGTGCCGGCAAGAATGGCCAGCGACACCTTGAAGGCCGACAGGAAGCGCTGACGCGTGTACTGACTTGCATCGAAGAAACTTGAGACCGAAGAGCGCACGAAAGACCGCGCTCGGATGCCTGCTGAGTGGTTGCGCTCGTTGTGTGTCTGCTGGAAACTGATCAGCGAGCTGCAGAACGAGTTGAGCGAGAACAGGAATAGATTCAGAGGGACGTTTCCTTCGACGTCCTTGAGCGTAGCCTTGCGTTGACGCAGCGTTCGGTTCTGCGTCTTCTGGTATCGTTGCAATGTGCTCTCCATCTGAAATTCCAGTGGTCTGATGGCCTGGAGATCCAATTCCAGCTTCGAATCGTGCACATCCTTGGAGATTTCTTCGAGTAATTGGCCAGATTTCAATTGAATCACGTAAATCTCTCGCTGTAAGACCTTCATGAACATCAGATGTAGCTGCTCATACTTCTCCAGCTGCATGGCGTGGTTCAGAGACTGGAGATCGGCCACAAGCGATTCCACAAGGCGCACGTAGTTCTTGATAATGGACCGATTGAACTTGAGGAAGTAATGGAAACCGAAGAGCTGCTCCCACCAGACGTCTTCCAGCAGCGCATGCATTCTATGATGGCGCGCAGTCGCGTTGTGGAATTTGCGGCGCAATTTCACGCGCAGGAAGTTCATGTGCTCCACATTCTTGTTCTTGAAGCAGTAGGAATCCACAATGATATTGAGTAAATCCAGGATATCGTCCGAGGCCTGGCGGGTCTCGGCTCGAAGGCGGTTGATAGCAAACACCGGATACGGAATGAACATGATCAGCAGTGAGATGAGCGTTCCGATGAAGCCGACCAGGAAGTAGAGTGCCAGGTTGTGCAGGATGTTGGTGGTGCCGAAGTACGAGTCGCCTGTAGCCTTGAGTTTGGACGAATCCAGCGGATCGGCCGGATTGATAATCGTCAGCGCGAAGTACAGGTTATTACCAAGCGCGAACTTCTTCGTGTTGTTTTCGATCGGCATGATGAGGATCACGACCGTGAACACCATGATCCAGGGCAGCACGACGTAGAAGTTGTGCGCGTTGACCCAGTACGAGCTGGAATTGAACGTCTTGTCGATCTTGAAAAATCCCGAGTACGGATCGGAAGCGGTTGCGTCGTACGTGTGCACGTCGTAGATGGCGAACAGCACGATGTTGTACACCAGCGCCATGCCGACACCGTAGAACGCCTGGCAGACCTGCTGCAGCGTGGCACCAACGTTTGTTTGCGCAGAGAAGATGACAGCCACGGCGCAGTAGCTGAGACCGCCCAGATAGTACCAGGACGGGAAGAAGAACCACTTCTTCGAGTGCTCGACACCGGAGTCGTAGTCGCCATCGCGTGTCTGGATGACCGACGCCAGCACGACGCCGCAGGCCACGCGCACTGCCATCTCGGCATTGAATCGGAACTCGCCTACGGATATGGGAATAAGAATACAGGTCCAGCCACAGAATCAATCGACTGCATGGAGAGTAACGTACGTGAGAAGCGGTCGTGTTGCATCGAGCCTTTCTTGCCATCGGAGTTCATATCGATGCGCATCTTGGCAGCGCGCTCGTCCTGGTCCTCGCTGGCGATCGTGCCCTTCCGCACGCGTGGGGCCATGGGGCTCAGCATGCCGGCCGTGTCGTTCAGAGGCACCTTCAGATCACTGTGGACCATAGAAAGTCGCAGCATGAGTGCCAGGAGCGGAGCAATGGCATTGCTGGGATCAGAGGCAGACGTACTGGTGCGGGCTTACGGTGTGAGGACTCATGCTCACTTTAGGCGGCCGAACTGCCACTGAGCTGCGTCAACGGACTGCTGCAGCAGAGTGTGCGACTCTGACAGAGCGAATAGCCAAATGGCCATCTGCGTGCGTGGCACTCCACCATGTCACACATTTACCATCAGTGTGGTACCGTAATCCTCATTAGTATACACGTTGTATTGTTTTTTGTATATTACGCATAGACTTTTGGGGTAATATTTAGGATACGTCGAATTGAAGGGGTAGGGACTCACGTAACCCTGCATTTCCACCAATGGATCTGTGTTATAAAAAGATGTCGCAGATAGAGGTGAGCAATTGGAGATAAAACCTCTCACTTCCTATACACATAATCGACTAAGCTCACTGAATTTTCCTACTTATCTGGGCTTTATAAATGCATATCCTGTCTAAACCGCATTGACGACCTTGGCTCAGCGCCCTTTGACATCATTGCTCTTTCTGCCATTAACCCAACAACTAAAGCTCCACGCACCTGCGTCCTTTCGGAGGGAAGGCCTCGAAAAAGACCGCCATGGTCCTCTGCACATCGTGCCCATGCGAACGTGTGACGCAATGATCCGGTGTCAGCCGGCTGGTACAGCGTACGTGCGCCGACCATACATTCATGCAGTATAATACAGACGCAGTGTTTGGCTCATCGTTGAATAGGTGAAACACACACCACCAGCGGCTGACAGCGCAGCTCCAGTGAACGGTTTAGGTGATCCACACCTTCGTCCGTCGTCAAGGCTCACAGAGTCAGGCTTTGCATCCAATCAGCGGCCGTGGATGGCGATCTGGACGTTTCCGAGCAGAGTGACCATCCGAAGCGGAAGGGACATGAGATATCCATCACGCAAGGCCAAGTTCAACTTCGAGCATTTTACTGTAGAAAAGGTCGACTAGCTTTGTAAACGTGACGCCGTAGAGCACAGGAGAGGTACAGTATCGGATATGTACCGGTACAATCTGACAGCTTCAGGCGGCTATGTATCGTAGTGTAAGTGGAAACACGAATGCAAAGCACTATGAACACTCACGCATGTATTTCTTGCTGACAATGCACAAAACAATTAGACTACTGCTAAACTCAATGCAAAAACAAGGTTTGAGCCCTAGTTGTACGACTGGGTTGCACCACTGGTACCCGTGGTCGTGGTAGTCGTGACCGATGGAGTCGAGCCTGTAGTTGGAGCTGCACTCGTGGGCTTCGGACCTTCGCTGGTGCTGGGTGTCGTCGGATCCGGAGTAGCGGTGTTGGTGTTCGAAGCGGTCGATCCAGTGGTGCTGCTGCCGGAAGTCATCGTGTTTGAAGACGTGCTAGTCGCCGAAGTAGAGGTGTTTCCCTGGGAATTATTCGTACCAGTGGCAGGGGAACTCGGAGTCGTGCCAGAGTTGGTGCTGGTGCCAGTGGTAGAAGTCCCGGTGCTAGTGTTACCTGAAGTGGTGGAAGTCAAAGAGCCTGAGTTGGTCTTGCCGCTAGTGATAGACGTACTGGTGCCAGAGTTGATGTTGGTACCGGAGTTGGTGTTGGTGCCAGTGGTAGACGTGCTGGTACCGGAGTCGGTGTTGGTGCCAGTCTTGCCGCTCGTGGTAGAAGTACTAGTACCAGAGTTTGTGTTGGTGTCGGTGGGGGTATCAGAGTTGGTGTTGGTGCTCGTGGTGCTGGTACCAGTGTTGGTGTTGGTATTGGTTTTTCCTCCAGAAGTACTCGTGCTTGTGCCGGAATTGGTGTTGCTGTTGCCACCGTTGGTAGTCGTCGTGGTACCAGAGCTCGTATTGCCGTTGGTCATCGTTCCCGTGCTAGTGCTTGTACCGGTGTTGGTGTCACTGCACGGCTGGGTGGCCATGTTGCCACCCCAAGTTCCGGCTCCAGTGTATGTTGAAGTAGATGTGCCCTTGTTTATGGTACCAGAGCCCCAGCCACCGGTCGTGGTAGAAGACTTGCCGTAGCCCGTGGAAGTCCCCGTGTCCCATCCTCCGGTAGTGCCTGTCGACGTCGACTTCTTCGCTGCATCATCACAATCTTCGTCACTCTTGCCATAGCCAGTCGATGTCGAGGTGCCCTTTCCCCAGCCTCCGGTGGTACCGGTAGACACCTTCTTGGTGCCGTCGTCGCAGTCTTCGTCGCTCTTGCCATAGCCTGTGGACACTCCCTTGCCCCAGCCACTGGTGGTCGCCGCCGCCTTAACAGCGCCGTTGGTCTTGTCGCAGTCTTCGACACCTCCTGACGTCCAGCCGTACGTTTGGCCGCGCAAGTTCCGCGTGGCAGTCGCTTGGACAGCAGGAGCGGAGGCCACTCGGTCACCGTAGACGCTGGAGGTGCAGAGCGTGGCGCACACAGCGAGAACGCAGAGGGTCTTGGTGGTCAGCATCGTGAGGAAGGATCCGTTGGAGTCACTTGTAGTAGTCGCTGGTTGTTGAGCTGAGAGAAAATTGGATAATGAGCTTGTATCAGGTCGAGAAGCTTGTCTCTGTCGTTTGTAGAGCTCTCTTGACACCAAAGCACTGGATTTTACTGCGTCCTGTGCCAAATGGGCAGGAAGTCATGTGGCGCGCTCTCCAGTGGCGTAAACCGTCGGGTCCTTTACTTTTACGATGTCCTTACGCCTGAAGCCAGGAGCGTAAGCGTGACTGTAGAGACCTGGAGAGATCAGGAGCTGGACACTTGAGGAGTCGGAGCTGTGTAGCCATTTACCTTCCCCATACGGGACTGCTGTTAACACTATGGACGTCGTAGAGATGTAAAGGCGGATGCGGGTGCACTCCGCACGTCTAGGACGCATGATCCAATGGTAGAAGCGATCAAGTGATGAGCCTGATCTTTACAAGAGACAGCCAAAGCGCAGCTGTCTGCTGTGCGTCCGTCTATAATTGGCAGAATGACGACTGGGCTTGGAATGATGCTCTGAATGCAACTCTGTCCCTTTACGCGCACCCATCAGGGCATATCTCAGACGACAGACAGCGACGAAAGCTCGAAGCACTCGTCCTTGTATGAGCAGCACGTCCTTTGACAATCCAACTACGGTACAGACACTTCGCAACTAACGACTACAGTAGTCGACTTATGTGACTAAGCATGGGCTACATAGCCCGCGGCGTTTCTGCAGCAAAAGCTGGTGACGCAAGAGCCATCGCGTGTGGCTACCGCCTGCTGAGCTCCGAGGGCTGCTGGTTCCTCCAGATCAAGCAGGTAGACGCGCAAGGAGAGCTACGCGGTGCAGCTGCGCTAGTCAACGGCGTGCATTGGCCCGATGAGGACATGGAGCGACCGTGGTCTATAGTGGTGTGCTAAGCGGTGAACCTGCTGGTCGGGGAGCTGCCTGGGCAGATCAAGAGCTCGAAATGCTGCTCCAGTGCGAACTAGTCGACGGAGACGAATGACGACTTGCCTCTGCTGAGAAATGAAGGTGCTCTATCTCAAGCGCCTGGCATCACGGGGATCAGAGAGCAGTCAGATCCCCTGGCGAATTCAAGCACAAGTGTCAACGCTGCCCTTAATGCTGTTTGATCTGAATCGTGGCGCGGAGAAGTCGGATCTTTCCAGGGCTTTGTGAGATTCTCCACCTGTCCATCCCGTCGTGATTTCTTGGGTACAAAATATGACATTTCATCGTGCTCAATCCATTTTGGATCCTGGATCGACACGTCAAATCCATGGGGCTTTAAAAGTCGTCAACTGGTTATCAATCAAGCCGATTTCTTGGTGCCGTCTGCAGCGTCTCCAATACCCTTTGGCGTGTTGAAAACTCAGTCTTCGCTTGTGATACTTCGAATGGGGACCTTTCCGAGTTTCTCTGGAAGCGACTCTGTCTATCAGCAGCATTTGGGCTTTATTTCCTGCACATGATGCTCAAGATCGTTTATCGCGGTACCAAGGCAGATAATGTCCTGATCAGACAGGCAGAGTTGACTGCTGGCATGAAGTCGATCTCTCGTTATCTGACAGCGCTTCAGCAGTTAGAGCTCAGAGTGCATTTTATCAAGCGAATGTGCACAACGAATCCAAACGATCGAAGAGACAAAACGGAGTCCAAGCTATGGATACGAATCAGTTGTAAAATTAAAATATTTGCTGATGAAGAGCGGTTCTCGGCAACGAAGGAAACCTCGTCATGGCACTCGGTCAGCTGCGGTTGTCTCTGATAGAAACCTCTGGTGATGAGAGTGCGTCGAAACTCGGACTCTGGCCTTGCTTCTCGTCAGCTGTGACGCTCACAAGAACGATCTCGTCCTTATCATCATCTGGCTTGGCAATCGATCGCTTGGGGTTGTACTTGATGTACAACAGCACCTGGAATATGTTGAACGTGACGGTCACGACGTTCGGCGCCATGAGGAAGTGGTCGTCCACCATGATGGCGTACGTGAGCCAGAGTGCGTTGTTGAGCGTGCCCACGGCGACCATGGCGATGGGAATCGTGCCGGCTGACTTGGTGCGCAGCACCGTTCGGAGCTTGGCCAACGGCGACAGGTAGAACGCGATCGAGCTCACGGTCACGATGTAGCCAAACACGCTTCCGGCGTTCGCGCGGGACTGGTTCGTGTGGCCAGTCCAAGCCAACACGGCATAGAGAACCAGCAGCGCGGTGGTGGTAAACACAATGACGATGCGCTTGGTCGCTGAGACGCGGTCTCTGGTCGATAGCAGGAAGACGATCGAGTAGGAGAGACCGAGCATGCAGTTGATTGCTGATGCGATCGCCAACGGGAAGATGTCGTCGATGAACAAGCCGTAGATGAGCCTAATGGGCGGTAGAGGAGAGTGTGAGAGCCCTTGGTATAGCAATAGAGAGCCATAGAGCGAGCACGCGCCAGAGCAGGAAGTTGCCAAACATCGCGAGCAGTGGTAGGATCTGATACTCGCCTGTGTCCTGCGCTCTGTAGCGGCGGTAGATGCTGGGACTCGGACTCAGCGCAGTGGAGACGGAGGAGAGAGTCGCCAGCGTCTTGATCACGTCGATCGCGCTCATGATGGAGAGAGTGGAAGTGAGCCGGTGGGAAGGATCCATCCTGTGATTGCGTAGGTCATTGTGATGACGCAGCCAAGTGCGACTTCCGAAAGACAAACTCAATACAGTACAATGTGCCCATCAGACTTCTTGTGGTCGCCAGGAACGTTCGTGTGGTAGTTCAATGTGCCCACAGACGGTTCAGCTCTGGATGAGCATGATACGTGCGTGACGACTCAGCCACTGAGCTTCTTGCCTTCGTAAGAATCCGAAACGGCTCGCTCCTTCGCAAGCGACATTCTGTGGCTTTGTGCATGAACACGAGTTCTTGGCCTCGACTCTCTGCGTCTTCCTGTTCTTCCTGGCCTTCTGGCTCTGGCTCTGGCTGGACAAGCGCGAAAGGAAGGCCGACCAAAAGAGACTGACGCAGTTGACGAACAGCACTCGGAATTGCAGTGGCGCAGGTGACCGTGGCGCGGACCGAGGCCGAACCAGTTGTGCGCGATGGGCGAGAAGCAGCCGGCTCAGACGACGTGCGCGTGGCCGACTCGTGAGCCGTTCGTTCACTTGGTGTGGGCCAGCGCTCGGTCCTGCTCCTGCTCAGCCGCATGATGCCCCAACCGCTGCGCGATGCGGTCGCCCGTGCTGAAGAGCACGCCCAAGGTCAGCAGCGGCGCCTTGGCCAGCCAGCCCACGTACACGTCCAGGACGCGGCATGGGTGGGCATGGGTTACGTAACCAAATGCAACAGGCCGTAACCACTCAAAGAAAGACGAGCTCTCTGTTTGAGGGACTTGGCTGTGGGCGGCTGGCGACGTTTCTGCAGCTGAAGCTGGACGACCCAAGAGACGTCGAGTGTGGCTGACGTCTGCTGAGCTCCGAGTGTTGCTGGTTCCGCAGTCACACGCCCTGGAAGGTGCTACAAGGTCTGCGACGATGTCCAGTGGCCCGTCGTTATTACCGTGGTGACACGAGCCGATCGGTAAGAGAGTTGAGCTCTGTAACTCTGGTATGAAGCACGGTTTCTCATCTTCGCCCGAAACCTCCTCATCATGCAGCTATACATAGCAGTGCACAGGGGTCAGTTTTTATCTCATCCGGTCTTGGTCTTCTTGCCCATCGAGACTCACTGCTCACCGACGACAGCTCGTTCCCCTGAAAGCGATGGCGTCTGAGTACGACCGAATCCTCTTTCTGTGTGAGGATCATGTGGTCTGAATGTCGATTGAATTCGCAGGACAGAATGGTTCAAGGCGATTCAAACCAACGACATGGAAGCTGTGCTATCGCAACTGGAGAAGGGTATTGATGTAAACGCGGCGAACAAAGTTAGTTGTACTTGCATTTACTGTGCTATTTGATTATCTCCGATGTCCTGTTGATATCGATTGACGTAATTAAATAAACAGCGTGGAGATACTGCGCTGCACGTGGCGGCTCAAAGAGGAAAGGCTGAGATCGTAGACATTCTTTTGCGGCACCATTCGGTCGAAGTGGACTCACGCAACAAGGTAGCTGGACTCTCTGGGGTTTATCTCGAGTTGACAAGGGGCTGAACCTAGTTGTTTCTGGGTGTAGTATGGATGTACTCCGCTGCACGATGCAGCACGTGGAGGAGTACGTTGACTGCAATGATCCCTCCATCCTGGTTTGCTACTATGATTTTGCTGAACTCATGGAATCTCTTAGGCCGAAGATATGGGGTCGCTAAAAGGCCGTCTGGCCGTCGTTGAACTTCTTCTGGATCACGGCGCGGCACTAGACGCACAGACTAAGGTTCGTCGTCGCTATTGGAGAGTGTTGGTACTGTTTTATCTGAGTAACACCACGACGCAGAGCGGAGCCACACCGTTGCTGTTTGCTTGGCAGAGTAGGAGTATGCCGATGGTGGCATTGTTGCTGGAACGAGGGGCCGCCGTCCATTCCATTGTCGACGAGGTATGCGTATGGCTCTTTTTCCTTTAATTGTCTCCGATATCATGCTGAGATCGCTTGACGTAATTGAACAGGACGGCAATACTGCGCTGCACGTGGCGGTTCGAAACGGGTATGCAGATAAGTAGAGATTCTTTTGCGGCACCATTCGGTCGAAGTGGACTCACGCAACAAGGTAGCTGGGATCTCTGGGGTTTGTCTTGAGTTGACAAGAGACTGAACCTAGTTGTTTCTGGCTGTAGTATGGACGGACTCCGTTGCAAGATGCAACACATAGGGGAGTACGTTGAGTGCAATGATCGACACCATCCTCGTTTACTACTATGATTTTACTCAACTTATGGAATCTCTAGGCTAAAGACAAAGGGCCGCTAAAAGACTATCTCGCCATCGTTGACCTGCTTCTGGAATACGGCGCGGAGCTGGAAGCACTCAATGAGGTGCGTTATCGCCATTGAAAATCTGGGATTCTTTCATCTGATCAACGCCGTGATGTAGGACGAAGAGACACCATTGTGGGATGCCGTACGCAGTGGCAGTGTGCCGATGGTGACACAGTTGCTGGAACGAGGGGCAGTCCACTCAGTGGTCAACAAGGTATGCAGTATGGCTCTCTCGATTGAGTCAAACGCCCAATGTTCTTACTTTGTACAATATATCTTATTGTGCGTTGTATCTCATAGTTTGGCAACACGCCGCTGCACTTAGTCAATGATCCTGACGTCGCCAACTTTTTGATAGATCGTCAGGCGCCGCTCGAAGCCATCAACAAAGTTGGTGCTGTCTATCATGCATTTACTAGCAATTTGTACTACTGACGGCGGTATGTACTGTCTCGTATAGAAAGGTGCGACACCGTTGCTGGAGGCGGTACGCTCCTACCGTGAAAACGTCATCAAATGTCTGCTGGAGCGTGGAGCATCCACATTTGCCAAGGATAATGTAAGGAACAGGGGCTGCCACGATAGACTTGTCGATGCAACTGATGTCACCCGTTGTCTCGTAGCGTAATCTGTCAGCACTCCTTTTGTGTATCGAAGCGAGCCACCCAAGAAATAGACCAAACTGCGTACCGACCGCCAAACTTCTTCTTCGTGATGGTGCACCGTGGACACCTCTGCAGATCGAGACACTCGAGAAAGTCCCGAAAATTAAGCTATGTGGTTACTTTCACATAGACCCAGAGGAGCGCAACCTCGTCTACGAGCATACTCAACGTTGCCTCGAGACCATCAATGGTTGGGCGGACCAGCGTGACCACGGTGAAGAGCTCGTCGATGTGCCCGAGGAGATCTTCAAGTCTAGTGTCGAGGACATTCGTGCTTTCTTCAAGTCGCTACGCAAGCATCGAGGTGAAGGTGAGGATAGTTCCAATACCGCCACGCCACGCTACCGGAAGAAGATCTGTGTCGTCGGCCCGAGTAGCTGGGGCAAAACCAGTCTCATCAAAAGCCTCACAACCAATTTTCCAACGTTGGAAGCCCCAGACGAACGCACGATCGGTGCAGACTTGTTTCCTTGGAAATTCGAGAAGCCCGCGCGAACGGCAGAGGCTAGCCACCGCGTATACGATGTGTCGATCTGGGATTTTGCCGGCCAGGACGAGTACCAGTCGGTGCACACGCTGTTCTACTCTAAGCGCACACTGTACGTCATGTGTGTCAACCTCAAAGCCTACGCCGACGTGCTGCTGGATTCTGGTGACAGTGGCAATGACGCGACCGTCAATGCGTTCGTTGATTCCCACATCTACAGCCGCGTGCGTGCTATCTGCGTCCATGAACCGGAGTCCGAGTTTGCTTTTGTTGGTACTAAGTTGGATCTCATTGGATTCGATGGCGACATGGCACAGCGCATTGAAGCCGACTTGACGCAGAGACTAGATGTGAGAGAGAAAGAAGCCGTGCGCCAACTGAACAACGCGATCACCGAGCTCAAGCGCGAAATCGACGAACTCATGTCGTCAAAGCATCAGCAACGTGCAGAGGACGCGCAACACAGTGTCGGCTTGACCAGTCGACTTGCCGAGCTCACGGCCTTGAAAACCAAACGTCCTCGCATTCTGTCGCATCAGTTGAATGTCATGAGTAGTGCTGACCTCACCGGTGTGGATGGCGTACGTCTCGCTCTGGAAGACTTGATCGTTGGCAGCGACACGTGCTTCATCATGCCGCAGGACTACTTGCAAATGAGCGCCTACATCCAGAACAAAGCGAAGGTCACAAAGACAGAGAGTGTCAAGGCACAGATCGATACGCTGTTCGTCCATGTAAACACACTACAAGAAGAGGTCCAAGCCCAGCCAGCATTTGCCTCGCTCGATTCTGACGATATAACGGCGATCCTCCACACACTCCACAGTATCGGAGATATCTTTTGGTTTGATAGCGCAGGCGATTCACTCAGCGACACGGTGTTCCTCAGTCCGACGCTGGTCATCGACTTTGTGCGGAAGATCGTGAACCACGAGCTTGGTGAGAACGAGACGAATAATCTCCACTCAGCTGTGCGGGACGAAGGACGTGTCACCCACGCGTTACTGCAGTCGCTGGCGTTGTGGTGTGAGATTGAGGATGACCAGCTTATGCTGCAGCTCAAAGGTCTGTTGCTGCGGTTCAAACTGGCGTACCCGGACGGCAGCGCAGGCCTCAAGTGGAATTCGGACCTCATCGTGCCGATTTATTGGAAGAAGAAGACACGAACTAGCAACGCCAATGTACTCGTAGATGCGATCCCAGACGGACTAACTGAGCGAGTGTGCTGGGAGTACGAGTTCCCGTCCGAACTTCCGGAGAGTCTGTTCGAGAAGCTGGGAGTCGCGAGTTACTCGGCACACTTCTCGTGTGATCGAATGTACTCATCACAGGCGTTCGCGACGATGCGAGCAGGTCAATACCACGCTCAGATCTCCAAGTCGGGCGTCGGTGGGGGACGAGGCGTCCTGCGGGTCACCGTGTGCGCTAGCACACTCGCCAACGCGTGGAAGCAGCTCATCTGGTACGCAATCAGTATTGAGGGGCTACTAGAGGCATACCTTGGGCTCTGGGTCACGCGTGTCGCAGTCTCCCGTACG
>JAADXR010000325.1:0-34278 GCA_023337935.1 Elongisporangium anandrum
ATAAAGAGGCTGGAGGCATCACAATACTCGACCGACGCGAGTAATCAGGCCTCGATCTCGGTGGCGGCAGCGATGAAGTTGAAATTGGAAGGGAGCCGGAGGAGCTTGGTGTATTGGGGGAGGATCTGGGAGTGTAAGAGGCTCACTCTCAGATCCACCCGCGAGACCACAAGCTCTCCTCCTCACTTCCAAGATG
This sequence comes from Elongisporangium anandrum, assembly GCA_023337935.1. Lineage (NCBI taxonomy): Eukaryota > Oomycota > Peronosporomycetes > Pythiales > Pythiaceae > Elongisporangium > Elongisporangium anandrum. The sequence continues at coordinate 197 of JAADXR010000325.1, forward strand.
AACACCCACGCTTCCGCCTACGAGATCGAAGCCTGGCCACTCGCGTCGGTCGAGCTACCGGCCTCTCGATCTCCCCCGTCGCTCTTGAAGTTGAAATGATCGGTTTGGAACGGGGGAAAGATACCAGTTGAGCTGTGGTAACATAGCACCATCGCCTCCATGGAGACCAGAAAGAGAGATTCACAAAGTGTAAGGTAGTATATTTAGTTGCTCGGCCGCCGCATCTACTGCGACGTGGTGGGCGGGCAGTCGTCGAAGTCGCCAATAATCATTTCATCTAACGCTCTACCGGCTCCGACCATGGGGTAGCAGTGCTCGTTCTTCTCCACGATAAACTCGCCCAGGATTGGTCCTTCGGCCGCCAGAAACTTGGTCATGGCCTCCTTCAGCTCCTCCTCGTCCGAGCAGCGGATCGCCTCGCAGTTCATGGACTCGGCGAACTTGACGAAGTCCGGGTTCTTCATGGGCGTGCCCGAATACCGCTCCTCGTAGAACAGGTCCTGCCACTGCTTGACCATGCCCTGGAAGTGGTTGTTCAGGAGCAGCACCTTGACGTTGATGCCGAACTCGGCGGCCGTGGCCATCTCCGTGAGCGTCATGGCGAAACTGGCATCGCCATCAATGTCCACGACCACGGCGTTGGGGCGCGCAGCCTTGGCGCCGATGGCCGACGGCAGACCGAAGCCCATCGTGCCGAGACCACCCGAGGTGATGCACGTGTTGGGCTTGGACCAGCGGTAGAACTGTGCGGCCCACATCTGGTGCTGACCGACACCGGTCGTGATGATCACGTCGTCCAGGTCCTTGGTCTGCTGATACAGCTCCTCAATAACGCGCTGGGCCTTCATGGGGGCACCGGGAGCCGACGGGCGGTAGCGGAACGGGTACTTGGCCTTCCAGCCCTGCAGCTTCTTGTGCCACTCCGAGCGCGGCTTGCTGTCCACCTTGGGCATGATCTGCTCCAGGTTGAACTTGGCGTCACCCACGATCGAGACGTTGGCCGGCACGATCTTGCCGATCTGCTTACCCTGGATGTCGAAGTGGATGATACCACCACGGTTCTCAGCACCGGCGCGACGAGCTTCAGGTGCGAAGTCGGGCACACGGCCAGTCACACGGTCATCGAAGCGAGCACCGATAGCGATGACGGCATCAGCGTCCTGGATGGCCTTGTTGGCGTACACGGAGCCGTGCATGCCGAGCATGTGCAGACTCAGCGGATCGCGCTCGTCGAAGGCGCCCATGCCCTGCAGCGACGTGGTCACGGGGATGTTGGCAGCGCGGGCAAAGGCACGCAGCTCCTCGCTGGCGTGCAGAGCACCGGCACCGGCGTAGATCACGGGCTTCTTGGCCTTGTTGATCATCTCGGCGGCGCGCGCAATGTTGGCGTCCTGGTTGATGCGGTTGCCCTCAACCTTCTTGGCGCCGTAGTAGCCCAGAAGCTGGGGCTCCTTGGTCACAGGCGTGCGACAGAGGCCGGCCGTGATGTCCTTGGGCAGATCCACGAGCACGGGGCCCGGACGGCCCGTGGTGGCGATGTGGAAGGCTTCGCGGATGTTGCGCGCGAGGTCCTTGATGTTGCGCACCTGCACGTTCCACTTGGTGCACGGACGAGTGATGCCCATGATGTCGGCCTCCTGGAAGGCGTCGCTGCCGAGCACCTGCGTGGCGACTTGGCCACTGAACACGATCATGGGCGTGCCGTCCATGAGCGCATCCTGCAGCGGCGTCACGGTGTTGGTGGCGCCAGGGCCCGAGGTCACAAGGACGATGCCGGGCTTGCCCGTGGCGCGGGCGTAGCCCTGGGCCATGTGGCCCGCACCCTGTTCATGGCGCGACAGGATGAACTTGAAATGCTCGCTCTCGTAGATGGCGTCGAACACGGGCAGGATGGCGCCACCGGGGTAGCCGAAGACGCAGTCCACGCCGAGCTCGCCGAGGGTCTCATGGAAGATCTCGGCGCCGGTCTTGCCGATGTACTCGTCGGTCATCTTGGGCGCGCGGCGCTCCTTCTGCGCCAGGTCCGTGGACAGCGAGCGCGTCTGCGAGGCGAAGAGCTGCTGGCTCACGGCATTGGCGCAGGCGGCGGCCACAGTGGCGGACGGCACGCGGCGGGCGGCGGCGGCGGAGCGCAGGGCGCGGGAGAGTTGACGTGCGCGCAGCATGAGGGATGCGGAACTAAACGAGCGCTCCGGCGGTCTTGGTGGCCGCTCGGGTCGGGTCTCCGGCTGCTGCTGCTCGGGTCTGGGATTGACCGGTGGCCGAGGGCGAATGCGCAATCGCCCAAGGAGGATCGATCGTTGCGCAAACGAGTTACGGTACGTTTGTTCAATGACCACTCGCGTCTGATTGGTGGAAACCGGAAATGAAACTCATGTGCGATCGGAATTTTAGCCAATGAGCGTATTTTTGCCACAAGAATGTGCACGTGGGGCAACGTGAGCTCGCTGCCTCGTCTATGCAAGAGCGAAGCCATCCGCCACTTGAGCGTTCTTGTGGACAGACTGGATGCGGAAGCTCAGGAGCTGGAGACTGCTCTGCTGCGGTTCCTGCCGCGTCGTCTGGAGCTCGTGGAAGCAAGAGAAGCAATGGTTGTCAGCAACCACTGCGTTGCTGCTGTGGTGAACGTGCGCCACAGGATGCACGTCGTGATGTTTCCTCTTTTGCTTTGATCTGCGCCAGATCATGCGTGGTACGTCCAGCGTGTAGATCACGTGTTCGCGATCCTCTCGCGCAGTGTACGACTCTGTCTCGCCATTCGTGCCATAACTAAAGCCGCCAAAGAGGATCAGACTCTGGTTGGCGTAGAAGCACTCAAACAGCATGCGCTCCGAAGGCGCGTTGAGCTCACTCACGTGAGACGACAGCTGTGGACTGGACCAGATGAGCGCCACAGTGTCCAATATGTACATCTCGAGAGGCTCCGCTGCTTCTACACGGGTGTACTTCACTTGGTTCTTTTCCGTCCAGCCTCCAATGACCGCAATTCGCTCGTCGTCTAGAGCCAGCATGCGCAGACCAACGCACGGCGGTGGAGCCTTCCCAACTGTGTTCGGACAGAACCAGGAGGCTCTGGGTCGACGCGGCTTCGTCTTGCCGAACTGCTTTGTCTCTAGATCAGGAGGGTTGATTGTAGCCAGCACTGGCTCGAGGCGGAATTGCTGTAGATCTCCGTAGACCACGCCATCAGACTTGCCTCCGAAGAGGTACAGACTCTCGCCATTCACACAGCATCCATGCCAATACCGCTCGTATGGAGCACCGGTGGCGTGTTGGATCTGAGTCCACTCCCATGTGACTAAAGAGAGCACCCAGCAATCGTTCATGATCTGTCCATTGCGTCCACGGCCGCCAAAGATCAGCAGATAATGCGGATCAACAAAGACAGCCGTGTGGTCGCTCCGCTCTCGTGGCACTGCCTTCTTCTCGCCATGAGATTCCACTAGGCGCCATGTACTGCTGCCGATATCATACACATAGACGCCGTTTGAAAACACGTAGCGTACGCGCTCCAGCGTCATGGGCTTGATCAATTTGGCCTTTGGAAGCAGCTGCGTGACGTCCTGCAGCACTCGCCCACCAAACACGATGAGCTGTTCATGGCCGTCGACGCAACACGCTGTGATAGAGTTGCCCTCACGGATACTGGGAACAGAGAGCGCATTTAGTGGATCCGCTGCGTGTACGCTATGCACGTGATGGTCCACCAGATCGATGTCGCCTTTCAGAATATCTTCCACGAACTCATCAAACGCTAGAGGGATGGCTTCTCTCACGCCTCGCACACGCTGGGGCGAAAGCGCACGAGCCAAAGCGACCGCTCGCTCTGCTTCTTCATCTACATTCTCGTTCTGGTTAGGGCGTGCAGTATCATTGGACGCATTCTGCAATACGTCATGATCGTGGTCTGTCGGTGAGTAGCTGATCGTATCAGCCGCATCTTGGCAACGCTGCTGTTTGTACCGCAGCTTGCGGAAGGAGCCCAAGAGACTCTCGGGACTCTCTTCGCTACCTTCGCTGTTAGCATGACTATCACACTCGGCCACGTGCTGGCATCGGGCCACAAGTTCCGCGACCCATGGCCGGATCACTCCACTGCTGTTGCTCATGTTGAATGGCTCTTCAAGATTATGTACCCTTTACACGGTACATAAGGATAGTACCGTACTATGCCTGTATATAGCGCTGTTCGAAGTTGCCTTTCTCGACTCATGAACGCCATTCTGAGATCAAGCCCTTAAGAGCAGACCGAATGGAGCCATCTAACGGCCCGTCCACGCGCGCTGGAGCCACATTGAGCACACCCACATTTGAGATATCGGTCAGCAGGATCCAGCCGCGACCGACTGCGCCACAGGTGAGCACCAGCCTTCCAGTTATGCCCTCGTCCGCAGTGCAGCCAGGAGAAGGCAGGACCACCTTCAACGCGAGGCGCGCCGCCTCGAGGGCTCGTGGTGACGCCATTCGTGCGATGAGGGTGATGCGCCTGGGTCATACGCAAGCAGAGCGCATAGCGCAGTCGTCGTCATCCCAGGCGGACTTTGAGAGTGAAGTGGAAGCGGATGCCGATGCAGAGCAGTCCGCCGCCCTTTCCACGTCGTCCCCAACGCCTTCCCAGCCAGTCCAGTCGATGACAGCTGATCCAGCGCAAGACCCGAACGAACTCCTGTCGGACGCACCAGAGGATGTCGACGGAGAGACCGAAGATGAGCAGAAAGACCATGATTGGGTTCAAGAGTTGCTGGAAGGAATGGCTGAATTGCGACAATCTGCAGTCACCTCTCGCAATGAGACCAACCGAATCGTTCGCAATGCCGCCAGCCAGCACAGCATCGAAGCCAACCAGCTCAAGGAAGCAGTGTTGTCGTTCCAAAGTTCAGTGACGAGTCTCGTCGATGAGAACGCTCATCTGCGTGCGACCATCACAAGCATGGCTCAAGACACCGAAAGCGTTCGTCGGCAGGAGAGAGAACGTGCACAGCGTCAGCTCGATCAAGTGCTCGACGTGTTCTTCGCGCATGTGGACCAAGCAGTGCAGCACGCGCAAGAGGCATACTTTAATGCCTAGAAGCCTCACGTCGTATCTCCAGCCCAACAATCAGACTCCTCACGGAAGCCAGCATCTCTAAAGAGACCAGCAAGCACGAAATAATAGAGCTTCGCATTCACATTCTTCTTGGGCAAGCATGATCTGACTCCAATGCCATAGAATGTTCTCAGAACAATCGCAGATTAAAAGAACAGGGAGTCAGGTTTACGTTGAAGCCGTTTCGTGTCAAAAATGCGCAGGACCTCCAAGCGCACGGGAATCGGCCACGTATCGGTCTCTCCATGGGTCTCTCTATGGTCGCTACTGCTGCTGCTGTCACCGCTATTGAGCCACGCCGCCTTCCCCGTGGACGTCTCCTCCGGCGGCGCGTCGCCCCTGGGCGACTGTTTAGCGCACGGCAAGCAGTGGCCGGTCTCTGGTCTGCCCAGCCACCATCACTCTGTCTCTTTGGTGGGTGAGTCCGCCCAAGACGAGATCCGACACTTCCCCAACGCCTGCACCATGGACGTAGGCCACGGCAGCGCGCAGCAGCAGCTCAGCGTGCGCAAGCTTGACGGCTTCTTCTCGCCACGTGATGCCGCGCAAACTGACGATGGCGACGCAGGCAGCCGGCTCTTCAGCAGCTTCGCGCTCAACGCCAAGACCTGGCCGGCCTTTGAATCTCAGCTCGCAGCTGCCATCAGCAGCGCATCCGGGCGACAGATCAAGGTGCTGTACCTCGTGCGCCACGCCGAGGGCATCCACAACCTGGCCGAGCGCGAATTCGGCACCGAGCTCTGGGAAGCCGAGTACGCGCTCACAGACGCGTATCTGGATGCCGATCTCACGGAGTTTGGCCGCAACGACGCGCGTTCCAAGGGGCCGCCAGCGCTGAAGATCGAACGCGAACGCGGCATGCCAGCCATCGAGCGAGTCGTGGTCTCGCCCATGGCACGAGCGATCGACACAGCGCAGCTATTCCTAGACGAGCGCTACGGACCGCGGCCGTTCGTGGCCATCGAGTCCTGTCGCGAGACACTCGGACGCCACACGTGCGACAAACGGTCGCCTCGAGACACACTGGCACAGCGGTTCCCGGTCGTGGACTTCTCCCGCATCCGCAGCAACCAGGACGAGCTCTGGTCGCCCACGCATCGCGAGACGCTCGAGGAGCTCAAGGTGCGCGCTCACGCGTTCCTGCTGGAGCTGGCACGAGAGGTTCCGCAGACGCACGTGGCCGTCGTGACGCACTCGGGCTTCATTGGCGCTGTGCTGGCACTGCTGAACCCAGGACAGCCGATCTTCAAGCCGGCCAACTGCGAAGTCGTGCCGGTCGTCGTGGAGATCCTCTAAACGCTCCCGACCAGAAGGCGAGCCGCCTGTCAGTCGGCCAGACCGGACTCCTCGTTCTGGGCGCAGGAAATGATGCCCAGCTGTCAAATGATCTGGATGCGTCCAGCGAAGTTATAAATACATGGAGCCTCTTTCCTCTCCGCTTGACTCTTGTCTTTCCCAACGGACTCAGGTCGTCAAGATGAGCTCAAGCATCGAAGCGACATAAGATCCGCACTGTACGCGAAGGGTCGGTCTCCGCTTCCCCATTTCACTGCGAAAAGATCATCAGCGTCGGCACTCCTTCTTCTTCTTCTTCTTCTTCATCCCTGTCGCCTTGAATGGGGAACATCCTCAGCACCTCGACAACGACGGCCGCGAATGTGACGGCGCTGGATGCCGCCACACAAGCACGGCTGTCCATGAACGCGCCTCCGGGGCGACGCAACAGTCGCAACGTTCCAAGCCACAGCGAGCCGCTTTTCCTTGACGATGTCAAGGCGGAACCGGCCAAGTGGAGCCAGGAGAGCGTCGTCGTGACCCTTCAGAGGCTCTTCGGGTGGCTCCCGGATTCTGCGGTAAGTACATTTGGCATCCTCCTCATATGCAGAGCAAGCTCCACTCACGTTCCTGTGTGGCGATAGGCCGAGCAGCTCAAGCAGGCGCAGTCGCACCCGTACTTCTTCTCCCGAAAGCTGTTAGTCTGCAGTCCATCGCACCGCTGTCTTGTCCCTCGCTCATGATATGCTTCTCTGGTGCTTATTAGATCCCATGGTGGAGGCAACGGTGGGCGGCATGATGCAGTGATCTATGTCCAACGCGTCTACCGACGCTACCGACACATGAAAATCTGGCAGAGCATGGGCAACCAGATGCTCGTGGTCGCGCGCTGTAACTTGGAAGACCAGCGCACGATGGAGGAGACGGAGCTGACGGCCGTCAACTTCCGCAAGCTGCTCATGCAAGGCTTCTCTGCGCACAAGGTCTCCATCTCAGGCGTGCTCAAGAACATCCACCTCAAGCTCGTTCTCAATGCGCAGTCGCAGGAGTGCTACCTCACTTGGACGCCGTCGCGAAAGCGCCACCCACGAATCCACCTGCGTACGTTTTCTCTTGTCTTGTAGCTGATACTCCCACTGACCTGTTCTTCGTCTCAGATGACGTGCAAGAGGTCGTGCCTGTCTTGGCCGAAAACAACGCGTTCGAGCCCAAGCTCGCCAACAAGCTGAGCCACCGCCGTGGACTGATCATTCTCTCCAAGAGCCACCACCGTGGACGCATGTTGCTGGAGCTGAGCTCGAAACGCGAGCGTAACCTGCTGCTTCGAGGGTTCAAACTGCTGCTTGAAGAAATCAATGTGGCCGAGCCGAACCTGGACAACGCCGGTGCTCTCCGCAAGCGCATCCCTCGCCGACAGAGCGTCCTGGACTTTTTCGATCGCGAGGACAGTCGCCTCAGCAGCAACTCGCGTCTGACAGAGCGCAAGGACAGCCGATCGTCCGGCAGTCCTCGATCTGTCACGTTCGAAGACGAGCAGCAGGTCATGTCAGCGGATTCAGCACCTCCCACGCCCCCTCAATCGCCGCCTCGATCGCCGGCTCGACGTGGATCTACCGTCACTGGCGACAAGCCGGACGCCGCATCGATCGCCCATTTTTATAAGACGCGCTTTGACGAGCCGGACGAAAGCTCCAGCTCCAAGTCGTCTCTGCTTCAGCCGGCTGCGACTGCGTCCATGTAGCGATGCTGGAGCTCAAGCGAACAATATGAACGAACGTCTTGCGGCGATAGATAGAATAAGCACGTGGCTGATGGCGGCTCTGCATGAGGGGTTAGTCTTGTTTATTAAAAACGAATTTGCTGTTCACCGGAAATCTGATACCGGCATCCTTTGCTTGATACACACTGGGCGTTGGCAGCGGAAGGAACCAGTAAGGGAACTCGGACCACGTGCCGAAGACCAGCTGCAGATTGCGCAGGATACCGACGTTGTAGTAATGCACGTACTCGGGCTCGCGACGCTTCTCGCAGTAGTCGATCGTGGTGTAGTTGAACAGAGTGAGGAACAAGTGCATGAGGTAGAAGCAAAGCAACGCGGCGCCCAGACACGTCGTGCAGAAGAATACCGCAACGATCTACAAATGTACGACAGCGACAACAATGAGAACCGAGGACTCGGGAGATGGATACCTGAGCATAGCTCACCTGAAGACACGGAGTGAAGAGACTGAGCTTGCCGAAGAAGAAGAGCGACGAAGCTTGGTCAATGTTATTCGCTAGAACGTAGCGGAACAGCAGAGTGCTCTGGTAGAGACACGTGGCCGCGCTCCAGCCAAGGAACTGCAGGAAGTACTTGTAGTTGAAGTAGCCGATGCATCTATACAGGTTCATACCCAGCATGGTGAGCCATCATTACCTCTCGCTCACAGCAACAAAAAGCAAGGGATTGTACTCACTTGTTGATGTAGACGCAGTGGTGGTCCATCTTGTACACGCAGCGCTTGCACGAACTGCAGTGGTGCGTGCGATCCGGTTTCAGAGCTCGGCATTTACGGCAAATGCGTCGCTCTCCGTTCATTTTCCACTCGACGACGTCAGCTTCATCCTCACTGCCGCTGTTTTCCTCGCTCAGTTGCTTGAATTTCTTGCGCAGGGTCTTGCGCGGCACGAAGGACTCCTGCGAGAGCAAGCATTGCGCCAAGGACGAGATGAGCAGCGACGTGAGGGCGTGGAAGGCCAGCAGCTCGCCCCAGTGCGCGCCCATCGCCAGCACCCGCGGCTGCGCGTAGTACGTGAAGGAACCATGCAGCCATGCGATGATGCCGGCTACCACCACGGGCGCCACGTAGCGCACCTGACTCGGCGCGCGCCAGTCGCAGCAGCAGTCGCTCATGTTGGGAATGAATGACCATCACTCCGCTGAAATGGCGCACTCCCTGTGAACATACATATTTTATTTAAGATGTAGCACGGTACTCTCATTCATCAACGTACCGTATTGACTATTTGAACTGATAAATAAAGTATTTTATACATTATAAATACATAGAGGTCTCTATTTGATTTTGTATCTATCAATTTACCTGTATATCGTGATATGGTTTAATGAAGGTTTGTGTTGTACAGTGATAAATCTAAAAAGCGATACATTTGCATCGATATCAGGGAATTTTTGTAGTGAGCGATTACGTCTTTTGGGAGGTCCTCGCTTTCGTTGCCCTTTGGCGCATTCATTTCCCTCCAAGAAGGCGTCTTCAAGCGGCCGCTCGCTCCTCCCGCCAGCCACACGAGCGTCCTCCACTGCCGTGACGTCCGCCATGATCCCTCTGATCAAGCGAGAGCCCAGTGTGGCTCCGCTGCTGCCGTCCCAGCCAGCGTCTGCGAACGACGGCGCAACAAACGCTGCGACAAGCGAAGCGTCCCCAGGCATCAGCCACGCGAGCACTCTGGAGATCTCGCAGCAGCCACCAGAGACCTGGTACAAGGACCAGAACGGACGCAAGGGCACGTTCGAGCTACGAGTGCGGAGAGCAGACGCGCAGTGTGCAAGCTGTGCTGAGCAGCGTCATCTAACCGTGCAACTGCTCTACGAGAATGGGTGGGTACATAGCAGCATGGGGATGCTCATACATTAGATCTCACTCTCTGTATTGCTGTATTGGCTCGATAGGAAGCCTGTGGAGAACCAGAGCATCGTGCGAGTGGCGTCTGGATTGTGTCTGAACAAGGAGAACGAAAGCGATCTCGCGATCCGCATCATGGAAGTCTCGAAGAACCATCAGAACCAGGTATTTGCTGGCATTATTGCGTTAATGGGCGCATGGGGTTCTCATACGTGTACGCTCTGCCGCTCTGATAGCGCTTCCGCATTCAAATCACGCCACCTCCATGTCCATATGCAACGGCCACGCCTGCAGTTACGAGCGCGGTGCTTGTACTATCCAAAAAGGTGTGTGCATTACGAGAGGCACAATTGCCGACTGTCTTGACTCAGCATTGTGTGCTGTCTGGTCTTAGAACAAGCGCTCTGTGAAGCAAGATGCACCAGAAAACAGTCCACAAGTTAAGAAACCCAAGATTGTCGAAGCCCCGACACAGACTACAACAGACGAACCTCTTGCTCCAGCGCCATCTCCCAAGGCGAAGAATGCTATATCAGCCAAGATCAGTACCTCTTCGGATCGGGAAACCGATTGGGATACCCAAACTGTCCGCTTCAAAAATCCAAATGCGAGTGTCTGTATGTGGGCAAATGCTGCATACAACTTCCTACAGAAGCTTCAATGGCAACGAGTATCAGGGGATGATGCTGGTTCTGGTGACGAAGACCTCGACGAAATACTTACGACCGCGAATGCTAAGCCGTATCAGTGCCCCGTTTGTCACGAATCGTTTGGTTCAACACCGATGCATCGAGCTGATTGCGACTTGGGGCTTTTGCTACAACTGAGTAAGTTTTCAGCGGGCGGATATTTTTGTATTTGCTTTGTATTGATGCTTATTTCTTAGGTCAAGCAGATGACGATTCGTCAACTATTGCAACAATTGACGCTGCTTCTCAGAGCAACCACAAAGATGGTAACTATTGGACTCCTGTGAAAAACAAGACTTTGGAGCCAACAGAACTATTTGGAGTAAAGAGTGCGACCTCCTTGCCGCCAATGCACAATCTTCCACCAGCCCTCGCAAAGTTCGCAGAGCAAGAAAGTCAAGATGCACGGCCTGGAGCATTTGGACCTCTATCAGTCGAGTTGCTAACCAAGAACCTCAAGCTCGACTCGTGGGAAAGTTATTCGACATTATCCAGGGCCATGTTCAGGTATTCTTTCATGTTTGTTCTTTTTTTTACAGTCTGCTCATTCGATAATTTGTGATACAGCTTGGATGCAAACGAAAACGTGGATAATAATGGTTCTGCACAACTTCAAGCGACTCCAAGAGGGTCAGGAAGCGATATTCCCACGATTGGTTCGTTCTCGTCATTTTTACCTGGTCTGAGTAGCCTGGCCTCTACATTTCAAGATACTCAAACGCCCAAAAGTTCTTCAACACGCTTTTCGAAACTCGTTTCAAGTATGAAGAACCTGCCTCCTGATGCGGCAGAATTCTTGCACGAACAGGATGCACAACTGGCTGGAGATGCAACTCTTCTGTTCTCATTCAGCAAAGTCAGTGTGACTGATCTTCTCAACAACGAGTCGCCTACTGCAAGAGATCAAGCGAATATCCAATCGCTTTCATCGCTTTTGATGGAAGAGGCGAAGGTCAACATCAATGAGACCGATGTTTTTACCATCGTGGCAACTGATTTTCGGCATTGCGGCTTTCCAGCTTTCAGCAAAAGTTCGACTCTTCTTGGATTCTACTTTCTTTCCCGGCCAATGGTGCGTTCAGCTAGTTTGTAAGTTGCTGGATTCTCCACAAACTGACACATGATCTTATTGCAGGGCGAATCTTCCCATGAGCTTCGCTTTTTACCCAACTTCTATCCTCTACCTCCTGAGATGTTGCAATCACTCGAACAAAATCTCAAGGAGTGGAAGCAAGATGGTCGATTGGTGTTTACTCGAGAGGAGCCAAGTGATAAAACGCTGGTCGATTTGAAACAGCGCGTCGTAGCGAAGGCAGCAACGAACTGAAATTGGCGCAGTATTTAACATCTTCAAATGTACAAGTATGATCCAAGCAATATCTCTTTGTGTTAGATAAATGCAGATCGGTCGTCAATGCTACTAGTAGGTCCCCCAACGTAGTGACCCTGTTTCACATCAACACGGTAAGCCCTGGATTTTACGATGCATTGAGCATGATGATCATCTACCTGCATTGGCTTGACAACATGCAAGACCAGCACCGATATCAATGAAATGACAGCTCCCACAATGAGAATGGCCGCCACCGCTGAGCGTGCGCTTGCCGTGTGGTTGTACATCTGTAAGCACAACACAATGAGTAGCCGTGAACAAGCTCGCAGTGAAGGAAACACGGACTTGCGCTTACCGTTGTGGTACTGGAGTTGTTCCCACTCTCCACCTTGACGCTCAGGAAGAACAACGTCGTCGCTCCAACGATCACAACCACGCCACCCAGAAAGCGCCTTGATCAATATTACACACAGGACTCAATACGAGACGCTTGAAGGATGTATGCATCTCAGTCGTACCTGCGATGCTGGGCTGAGTAACCTAAGACACAGAGAAGAAGGCACGTTATCAGAAGCACGATCATCGCCACGAGTGCAGGGCCGAGTCCAAAGACCAACGCTGATCCAGCCGCCTGCGCTGCACCAACACTGCTCCATGCAGCTGCCACCAAGTGCACAAGCAGCAGATTCCTTCCAGCGGCTCCCATGGCGAAAGGACACGAAATGGCTCACTGATTTCAACTCCTTTGTATCACATAACTGATATCGATAGTATTTCTAACGCATTAGGTTAAAAACTGTTCATTCAGCAAAGCAGCACAGCATGGGCAAGCACGACTTCCTCACGGCCAAGGCCATCGGCAATCGCATGAAGGTACGCCAGCAGCAGCAGCAGTGACGTCCTGCGTCTATGTCTCTGTTGTGTGCCTGTGGTAACGAAGACTCTCACTCCACACAGGCCAAAGGGCTGCAGAAGCTGCGCTGGTTCTGCCAAGTCTGCCAGAAGCAGTGCCGTGATGAGAACGGATTCAAGTGCCACACGACGTCCGAGAGCCACCAGCGGCAGATGCTGATCGTGGCCAACGACCCAGACAAGTTCATGAGCGGCTACAGCGAGATGGTTTGTAGATCAGTGGCCTGCATTTGGAGACTGAGCTGAGCGTATGGTGCATCTGTGGTGCAGTTTGAATCGGCCTTTCTGGAGAACCTGCGTCGGCGGCATGGCACCAAGCGCATGCGTGCCACGGTCGTGTACAACGAGTACATCGCGGACAAGCTCCACATCCACATGAACGCCACGCAGTGGACGACGCTCGGCACGTTCGTGCAGTATCTCGGTCGCACAGGCAAATGCGTCGTGGACGAAACAGAAAAGGTAAAAACCTCAGCTCTCTCTCTTGATGCCGCATGAGCTCAATGTGTTTCAATTGTGCGCCAGGGCTGGTATGTTCAATACATTGATCGCGATCCACGAGCGATCGCGCGTCAAGAGGAGCTCGAGAAGAAGAAGAAGGCTGATCTGGACCACGAAGACGCCAACCGCGCGTTCCTGGAGCGACAGCTCAAGATTGCGCAGGAAGTGGGAGCCAAGGACGAAGAGGAACTACGTCCCACGAAGCTTCAGCGAAGCGAGATCGATGGCGAGAAGATCAAGATCTCGCTCAGCACCAAGCTGTCGTCTAAAGAGAGCGCTCGTGGAGAGGCGTCGACTGGCTTGAATGCGTTTGCATTCGGAGGAGCTGCTAAAGACAGACTGAAGGACTCGAGTGACGCTGGCAAGCGGAAACGCAATGCGATCGACGATCTCATGGCGGAAGAAGAGCGGCGAAAGGAAAAGCAGCAGCGCGAAGCCGCAGCCACGAAGACCGAACGACTCGAAAACTGGATCACGACGGGTATCGTGGTTAAGATCGTGAACAAGAAGGTCGGTGACGGCAAGTATTACAAGCAGAAGGGCGTGATCACGGCGGTGGAAGACAAGTTTGGCGCCACCATTGAGACCTTGGACTCCGGAGACATCCTGCGTCTGGACCAGGACGACCTGGAGACCGTGATCCCCAAGGCCGGTCGACGCGTCAAGGTCGTCAACGGCACTGGTCGTGGCAGCGTCGCAACGCTCAAGTCCATCTCGGTGGATGATTTCTGTGCGCGCGTTCGCATCGAAAGCGGTCCTCTCAAGTACGTAGCTGATTACTGATGCTGAATGTGGTGATGTCGTTCTGATGATTGCTTCCTGGTGCTGTTTGTAGGGGAGAAACGCTGGATCGCGTGGAGTATGAGGATATCTGTAAGCTGGGAGACGATTGACTTGCCAAGTAAAACAATTGATCAGGGTCAGCCCAGGCGCGACATGTCCTGCTTTGTTACTTCCGCAATGTAGGAATATAATTGCGGTGCTGAAGCTGTTCCACCAGACGCTGTGTGAATCAATTTGGCTTTCGACTGTTCTAGCCTGCGTGATGGTCTGGAGCTAAGGTAGTAGCTAATAGCAGGTGCACACGCGTACAGTAACGATGACAGAGAGCGTTTGGATAGGATCATGTATCAGCACTGGATGCGTGTTAAGCCAGATATCACGGAGAGCTTGGTGTCCGACGACTCGGCAGCATGTCCTCTACTCAATCAAGCCACGTGTGAGCATTTGGTCATCCTGCTTCCAGACCACACGCTTCACTCACCGTCTTCCTCTGCCGCAACCGGCGTGCGCAAAGGCGTGGCCGCGTCCTTGCCGTCCATGTCGTCGTCGTCCGCCTCGTTCTGCTTGAGCTCTTCCTCCTCCATCTCCACGTCCTCGTCCAGCGTGGCCTTGAGGTTCTGGATCGTGTTGAGCAGCAGCGAGAACTGCTTGGTGCGCAGATCCAGCTTGGCGTCCACAGCGCCGATGGCTTCACGGGCCTCGCTCGCGCGCTTCTCCTCGATGGCGATCGCGGCCGCGCTCTCGCTGCGGGACGGCAGCTCGTTGATGACGCGCGCGATGGACTCGTACTCCTCCTTGTACGCGCGGATGAGCTTCTCGCCCTGCACCTCGCTCTTGAGCTGCTCGATCTCCTGCGAGACCTTGGCGATGGACGCGTCGATGTCGGCGTCCAGCGTCTCGTACGCCTCGAGCTCACGCTGGCTCGTGAAGCTCACGAGGTCCGTCTTGTTGGCCTCGAACTCGACCTGCTCCAGCTCCCACAGCAGCGAGTCCAGGTCCTGCTTGCTGCACAAGCCAACAGAATTAGACTTACTGTCTCTGTATGCACGCAGAGCTCTCTATGTGGCCTCACTCACCAGTGGCGCTCGTCCACGCTCTCGTCCGCAAGCAGGTCCAGTAGCGACAGCAGGTTGTCCGTGCACTTCTTGAGGCCGGGGCGGCCCAGCGTCGTGGCGCGCGTGAGCAGACGCCGGCGGATCACGACCACATCTGCACACAGAGCCATAGAGACACAGAGAGGACAGGCCCACGTGAGCTCGAGGAAGCGGCCGTCGAGGGTCGGCGCCCTCACGCACCTTCATCAGCCATGGTTTTGTGGTGGTATACACGGACCAGACGAGGTATACGATCGTATAATGTACAGTGTGTACTGTATACTTCCAACGAAATGGCTTCAGAATGGGATTCATTGTGACGAAATCAAAATAGCTCTACGGGGCTGAATGAGAGCTCTTGGTGAGTCCGTATCAGCTCAGCACTGGTCTCACGTCACCACTTGTCCTCTTGCCGATGGCTGTCTTCCGGGTGGCTCCACAGGCGCAGCTGCTTCGACCTGCTAAACCTGGCAGATCGGTCTCCAGAGCTCAGCACGCTGTCGCTGTATTCAACTGGAGCATGGTGCTCTTCCTCCTGTTCCTCATGCTGTCGCAACTGCTCACGATCGTGAGCAACACGACTAAGTCCTTCCCGCTGAATCTCTATGGCTAGCAGCCCTCGGAGGGGCTGTACAATATCCCAGGATTCAATGACGAGCCCTACAGCGATCGCCTCGTGGTCTGCACGCGCTCTGGTAAGAGCTTCAAGGCCGAGGGACTGAACGACGCGCTTGCTTCCAGAAAAGCCATTGTCGAGGACACGACTGGCTCAGCGATCCACGGGTATCGAGTGGTCAACCGGAGCGGGATCAGTTGGAGTGAAGCGATGAAACAGCGATGGACCCACACCTGCCGCCTTATCAACGCCACACTCAGCTACATGCTGCATGTATGCGACTCGTTTGACTATGCCAATCTCACGCGCGACAGCATCCGCATCGCCAATGGCGTATCCAGCAACAGACTCACGCGGATCCGCACTTCGCTGCCGGTCCTGATCATGCCGTTCTACGACAACGGCCCGTCCGCCCGCTACGCGATCCCTGGCTTCGACGGCCACGCGTGCGTCTTCCGTCTCACAGGGAGATACGAGGACCAGACCAAGCCGAGAACGTTCATGTTCGGCGTCGATCGAGAGATTCAAGAGACACAAACAGTCGAGTGGCTCAATCGACCAGGAGGCGTCTGGAAGAATGGCTGGTACGAAGATTTGGACGGAGACAAGTGGTACGCGGACGTGCTATCCACTGATCCTCATAACACGGGCAATATCGAAGCGACGCAGTTCGATCCAGTCGCAAAGCGTGAACTCGGGTGGCAAACGGTGAATATATACTCGAGCGTACTGTTAATATGGCTGCAAGTTCGGGAATATGATTGCTTCGCTGATGTTTCAAGAACCATTCCTGATCGATGTACGACTCGGTAGCCGTTGATGGCGCTGCCTGCTGTGTCTTCAACCTTGGCTCCAACGCCAGAAAGCGCATCGGTCACTGTAATGGCTTTTCGAATCGTCTTCCCCGGCGGATGCACACGATCGATCGATCGCTATATGGCTCATCATTATAGCCAGCAATAGAATATGGACCCAATGAAGGTCGTTGACCGTATGTCCCTGTGCTGGTATACACTGACGAGCTCCGTCGCAAGAAGTTGTGACAGCATCAGCACGAGTGCCACGATACATTGCAACCAATTGAAAGCAGCTCCAACTATCTGGAATTTGGTTGCTGCTTGTATGCAGTTTCTACGCACTAATACTTCTTCGGGCATTACACGCTGGCCATGCGCTAGCGATGCCATTCCGAAATCGTTATTTGATCGTCTGCCAATGGTCGAGTTGTTGCTCAGCAACATGTCGAGCCGTTCTAAAATGGTATCCAAATTCGCTCTATTTTGAGACAGCAATAAGGTTCCAAAGCGCAGATTTTTTCATCAAGAGTGGAGGCTTCATACATCGCAAGGCGCATCTTCCGCTTATCATTCTGCTCGAAATGTAGCGTTAGCACTAGAAATACCGTGTTGTCATGCAGCAGCCGTACGTAATACGCCAGACGTATGTCTGGTAGTTGAAGTAATAGCGCTTCATTCTCGAGAGAGAAGGCCAAACTTCAAATTCGTTAAAAGCGAGTCATAATCACTGATGATGGGCATTCAGTGTAGCACGTCACATTTTCATGCTACTGAGGCGTCCCATCAAGAATATTTCTTCCCGCTTCTGCAAGATACCTGAGATCATCAGAACCTTCAGCTGCTGCAAACAGCTAAAGCATGTTGAGTTTTTCAAGTCAACACACTGAGGGATGAATGCAACGACCAAGGCCGAACCGTGCTATGTTTCTTCGTCACTTGAGCAAACGTTTCGTGAGCTCCATAGCTCTTGAAATCCATCAAACTTGGAATTCCGATAATTTCCGCAAAGGTGTTTCTTCATGTGGTATACTCTATAAAGGGATATATCCGGATCGGTTGCACACCATGTCCCAAGTAGTTACGAAGCTAACTCTTGCCACGCCAGCAAGTCACCTGCATCATGTGGTTCGGCGTGGCGCCAGCGCCGAGTCCGACGCGTATCCACGCGCAGCAGTCCCCTTGGCATCCGGACAATTCCACTTGCTCCAAACACAGCAGAAAGGCGCGTGCTACAATAGCAGAGCACGAACAAACGAAAGAGGATCGAGCGCCATCTCCCACACGGCGCTTACTCAACGGCGTTGTCCCTCGATATCAGCAGCAGCCACAGCGCTATGCACAGGCGACGAGTCCACGAATGTATGCAGATCAACTGCAGGCTTCCGACACCGTAGTAACTACGCGCTCAGCATTTAAACAGCGAATCGTAGCAAATACAGTTCAGCGAGGTGCAGTTGACATTGCAGCATCGCCAATGCATTCACCTCGTCCGTATCAAGGAGCTAACACCGCGGCATGGAGACCAAATGGGCCGGGAAAAGTGCGGCTCCTAGCATCATCTAGCAAAATTTCAAGCCCAAGGCGTCCAGAGTTGGTGGCGGCACCAAATATCGACGAATCATTTAAAAATGATCCATCGATAAAAGCAGAGAAAATCCACGACGCCCATGACGCTGCAGTCACAAATATGCTCGACAACAACGCTGTGAATGCGTTTACGGATTGTGAGGTACCCACGCTGACAAATTCACGACAAGAATCACGACATCCACCCACAGCAGATCGCTTGTCATCTGCTTCGCACAAATTTCGACCAGAATATTGTGATGTTGACGGGATAGAAGCTCGATCAGGGGCAATGGGACGACCTAGCAAATCTCGGCGTGCTTCTCGTAGCAGCTTCACATGGAATCTCCCAGCACGTGCTGATGCGAGTGCTGAACCACTTGGAGACAGCGAAAACCAAATGTTGTGGCCACCACTTCAACCCATTAGATCGCAGCCACCAGAACATTTGGTAGGCCATACATCAAGTATATGTGCATTGTTCGCTCAAGATGACCGATTCATTGTTTCGTGTTCCATCGACGGCTCGATCAAGGTTTGGTCACGCACCACCTTCATCTCGCTTCACACTCTGTATGGTCATACCGACAGTGTCTCTTGTGTGGATTTAAGCCATCGCTGGCTTGTTTCTGGTTCACACGACACGACATTGCGCTTGTACAGTTGCACGACTGGATTTCAACTGATTCATGCGCTTTCGGGACACACGGCGCACGTTACACGTGTGCAACTCGCGGCATCGCTTCCCAATCATATACTCAGTTGTTCGGACGACGCAACGATTCGGCTATGGGATGGCGAAAACGGAGATTGCGTACTCGTCCTGCGCTCGCATGCATCGAGGATCACCTGCCTGCTACTCGTGCAGGGCATACGCCTATGCTCTGGCGCAGCAGACACAGCCGTGTGCTTTTGGGATCTTTGCGATCTGATTGATGCGAATCATGTTTGCGAGCCAGAGCAGGAACGATCTGCGACCAGAAAATTCCGAGTACACACTTCAACTGTGCAATGCATCGCAGCGAGCGGTTCGGCGGATAATCCCTTGATCGTCAGTAGTTCCAATGATGGGACTCTGCATATATTTTCAAGCAAAACAATGGAGCACCGCGGACGTTTGGCAAATATCGGCTCGCCCATCTACAAGATGATCCCGTACGCACATGGAAGACTTGCATGTTCCACAGGCGATGGTCGATTGATGTTTTTCGTCGGCCTGTCCCGGTCAACGGCGCCCGCTCTATCTTCATCGTCGCCAACGGAGCTTCAGCTGAGCAGCAAATGGATCTCGTCACTGCACGTTCATGGACGAGTGCTTGCCTGTACTTCGGACGACACGCTCTATTTGGTGGATCTGGAGTCACTGAGCGTGCTACTAGTTCTTGAAACTTCTCATGGGTTTCTCAACTGCGCGGACTGGGTTCATTCCAAGGCTATAATCACTGGAGGACAGGACAATGTGATAAAGGTGTGGAATTTGGCCGAGTAATAACCAAGAAAGGTGATCATTCTTCTCCATTGCCGCCTTCACTTGATACTCATTTTGCCAAATTCGCAAGATGCAATGGCGAGTACGTTTCATGGCGCACAAGAGCAGCGGTCGTCGGAAACTTGCGTCGACACAACATACAGCAAATCACAGCTGGCGCCTCAGTATTTGCTTGTGGTACTTCAGGAAAGTCTGGACTCGTGCTTGTTGTCGACTCAACACTGGATCCAGTAAAGGACGACGTCGACCTTGACCATGCACTCCAACGCTGGGCCTTCTCGTTGAGATTAGAGTTCAAGATGTGTTCTTGCGTCTCTTTGGCTACATCTTCTGGTGGCGATTCAACGCTTTGGCTTTCTTTGGGTGCAGACGAAGACTCGTACGATCGATCAAAGCCCCGCGCGTGGAACTCCTTCCTGGCAAGCGCTTCTTCCTCACGCTGGAACGCTTCCCATATCTCTTCCGGCGTCCGACAGCGTCGCTTTGCAGGAGGACGTGATGGTGGAGCTGGAGGAGGCGGTGGCTGCTTACGCTTGCGATAGCGAGGCGGAACTGGTGGCGCTGGTCTACTCGGCCATGAAGGCATCGGTTTGGCTGTGAGCTTGTGGAGATACGCGCGTTGGGCTTGCTCTTCCACGAGACACTCATAGGCCTCGCTAAGTCGCTTGAACGCTTCCTCAGCATCTGCCAAGACGCATTAGCATGAGTAAAAGCATAGTCAACACAGGGTTGCTTTCTCCTCGCAGTCTGTTAGACGGGCAAACCTGGCGACTTGTTCTTGTCCGGATGCACGCGTATCGCAAGCTCCTTGTAGCGTCTAGCGAAGGCACGCAGCAGCTTATCCAGAGTCAAAGGAATGCAAGTGCAACCAACAGCAAAGGTGGCTTTCCTACCTGCGCACTTGCGTGGCCGCCACGAACGACAGCACGGTCCCAGGCTCTGACAGGAGCAGCACGTCATAGTGATTGCTGCATACAGAGAGATCACAGCGTCAGATGCACAGAATAGCGGAAGCAGACGCCGTGGTTTCCCTTGCCTGCTCTGCAGAATGCGCGCAGCATGGAGCTCGTGAGCCATTCTTCTGATATTTGCGCCAATTGCTTTCTTCTTTTATTGAATTTGATTTATTATAAGAGGAAATAAGTAATAAAAGAGCGCAAAAAGGCAACATTGGATAAATTAGGAGGACTCTTACGCGACCGTGAGCACTGGCGCAGTTACTGGTGCTGCTGCTGTCTTCTCTTCTTCACCTTCCATGGCGGCTTCGTCCCTATCGCCTTCTTCCTCCTCGTCTTCGTGGCCTGTGTGGTTGCGTAGACTGTTCGTCTTCTTGCTCAGCTCCTGCACGCGGCGCACGAAACTCAGGTCCTTCTGAACCACTTGCGGGTCGAAATGCTGTGAAACAAAGCAGATCAACACACCAAAGAGCATCAGTAACTGGTGGCAGACATACCACGAGGACAGCAAGACCCACCTCTTCTTCCTGCAGCGATGTCAGCAGTTTGGTGTATTCAGCGACGTTGATGCCGTCGGGAGTGACGACATTCGCAGCGATCGACGCACTAGTAGCTCCAGCGGGGATGTCGGCAGGGTAGTTCTCCACCAGCGACTCGATCTCCTCGTACATATGCTGGTGCTCCAGCGCCATGAACTCATTGAAGCGTCGCTTCTTGTGTTGCATCTCGATCGCATGCTCCACCTCATCCACGCACTTCACGTGCACGTAGCCGTAGCCCCAGGGGAACAAGACGATGCAGAAGCCGTCCTCAGCACGGAAGCCGCGCAGGTATCCAGCACCGACCGGTGTGGCGACCACATCGTCCAAGCGCATGCCGCCTACATCACACAACGAACCGTTAGACCCGACACCAACACGACGCGGCAAGGAAGAAGCAATGAGCGCACCGCACCTACGACGTGTTCCTTCCGCAACACGAACCCTTCGATAGGGTCGGCGATCCATTCACGCAAGAAAACCGCGACCTGTTCCTTGATCTTGAGCGCCAGCACAGCGCGCGTGGAGAAATGCTCATCGTCGGCCTTCGCCAGCGCATCGACCAGTGGGCGCAGCGATTGCTCCGCGCGCTTGCTCCACACAGGCGGCAGCGTCTTGGTCAGCTGCAGCGCCTGCTGCATCAGCTTCTGAATCGTCTCGGTCTTGAGCGACGGCACCACGGCCACAGCCTGCAGCAGATGCAGCCAACGGCGGTCGCGCTCCTCGTAGGCGTGGCATTTGGGCTTGAGCACCGGAAGCAGCAGACTCGAGTGCGCCGGCACCGAGAACAGCAGCTTGTTGGCGTCGCGCGCCTTGCGGAACTGCACCTCGCGCGTCGAGAAGACCGGGAGCTCGTCGTCCTTCGGTTGGGCCATCGTTCAATACTCAAATCAACATGTCCCCGTCCCCGTAGAATAAACCCATTTATAGATAAAACCCATTGTATGGGTATATTCAATAAAATGGGCAAAACAAACTGGGCTTTTGATCATATTGGGTGAATCGGTCAGCCAGAATTGCGTTTGACTGGCATGAGGCCGGAGACCAAGCTCCTGCTGCGCGTGCAGCAGCAATGCGTCGCGTTCTCCAGCAAGCGCCGCGTGCGCTACGGCAGCGAGACCGAGACTCGCAAGTCCAGCAAGCTGCAGGCCTTCGTGCGCGACAAGCAGCGCGCGCAGCTGCACCAGCTCAAGCAGGCGCTGGCCAAGGAGGAGCTCAGCAAGCTGGAGCTGCCCATCGCCAAGGCTGCAGCTACGGCAGTCGTCCACACGCCGACGTACTTGGATAGCGTCGAGGGCACCGGCGCAGGACGCGAGTTTGCGCGCATGCAGCGGATAAAGGCGGCCAAGCAGAAGCGCGTCAAGCACCTGCCGCTGTTCCGCGTGGATTCGCCCCTGGTGCATCACTTCGGAGAGCAAACGCTGGGCGATTACGACCTGCTGCCACTCATCGCGTTCGATGGTGACATCGCCGTAATCCACTCCGGCGAGGAGGAAGCCCAGCACGAGACGTACCTGCGCGCGCAGAAGGTTCTGGGCGTCGACACCGAGTCTAAGCCCGACTTCCACGTCAAGAAGCAGAGCAATCCGGTGTGTCTGATCCAGATCGCGACTCTCGATCGCGCGTTTATTTATCGACTGCAGCGCGGCCAACCGCTCCCACCGATTCTGCGTGACCTGTTTGCGGACGCTGACGTGCTCAAGATTGGCCACTCGCTGCACGACGACTTCCGCCAGCTCAAGGCCGCGCAGCTCGTGCAGGCCGTCAACTCGACGGTCGACACGCTGCCTATCGCCAACAAGCTCGGCTGCCTGCGTCCGGGTCTAAAGACGCTCTGTCCGCTCTTCCTGGGCGGCAACATCTCCAAGGACATGCAGGTTTCCAACTGGGAGGCGTCTACGCTCAGTTCCGAGCAGATCATGTACGCGGCGACGGATGCCTGGGCTCCATTGCGAGGTATGATGCGTGAGCTATACTGCAGATTAAGCTTGATAGCGTGCTAAGAAGTGTTTGTTTGCTGCTACAGTCTTGCTGGTGATGATCCAGATGCCCGAATCCAAGATGTTGCTGCGCACCAAAAGCTACAATTCCGCAGGCAGAACCGTGGTCGACAACAACGCGGATAAACTGCTTGCGTTACTGCACTCCTTTGCACTGAGTCCACGAGGAAGTGCGCAATTATAGAGGTTTGTCTGCGTATATCCATCATTCATGCATAGTATTGCGGGTTGTCTGCTGGTTTTTAGAGGAAGAACAATCAAGTCATGCAACCCGATGTCCGTTTTTATTTACCTCCTCTAGTTCATCAACTGCTGCTTGCTACATTCCTTGGCAGCTTGAAGATTGCTGGAACTCTAGTGTTTCTGCTAGCCGACCTGGTTCAAAGAACTGCTGGTTACTTGAGTCAAGGTAGCCACAAGCAACAGTCTTAGCATGCCAAAACTTCGTCGTGCCCATGGATTCGCTGCCACTGCTGCTGCTTAAAGGGAACGAACGCGCCGAGGCCAACTTCTACTGTTGCACATTCCTCATGTGAAACATGGTGTCACATATCGACGGCCTATCAGCTCGGTGGTGCTACGGTATCGCCTCGCACACATCGGCCATGACTTTGCAGCATGCTGGTCGAAGTTGCTCTGGCTATTGGATCGCGCTACTGTCGTATGGCCTGTGAATCGCCTGGTGAAGAGAAGTCGAAAAAACCTTCAAGAACGTGAGTTGCGACTGTCGGCCTGGTCTACGGCACGCTGCTGTATCTGTTTCCTGCAATTGTATCTCAACTCCAGCGGAGCCACGTACATCACGGCCCAGGCATTGGTGACCCTGCTCTGGTCCTTCAAGGTCTTCTACGATGTGCCCTCCGACTACCGACCGATCTTTGGCTACTACAAGCGGCTGTACATGCTGCTGGGCTGGACGCTCATGATCTTTTTCATGGCCTCCATCCCTGTACAGTAGGCGATCCCTACAACCTGAGCGAAGAAGCGCGAGAACCCGATAGGACCTCCTACCTACGCGGAGGTGGAGAAGACCTTCAACAAGCAGCCACAAGTACGTTATGCGGTGGCCATCGTAGCCGAGCTGAGTCATTGTCTGTGCGTGGCATGACGCAGGCCACAATCTACAGCACGCAGAGTCTGTTCGTCACTCTCGGCCAGGTTTTTTCATGAACGGCGAGGAGTACGGAGCTGCCAGGTTTGACTTCTCGCTGCCCTTCTCATCACCCTCACGGTCTCCACGGCGCACAGGAATGACTTCGCAGCCTACATGAACGAGCTCTGGCGCGTGGTGCAGACTGGTGCAGTGTACCAGACCATCTTCTACCAGTTCTTCAGCGGCATTTTCGACAAGTTCGATGCCAGCAACGGCATGACCAGGTCACCATATTTATCACTGGCTGACACCATCATTCAACAAAATGATGATGATAAAGCCGCCTATATCGCGATGAACCTTCTTCGTGCCAGTCAACATGCCACTGCTACCACTCAACGCCAGCTTCTTCCAGAGCTACTTGCGCACATGCACACTGATGTTGCCCACTGGTTCCAGCGAAGCCAACCATTATCACTCGATCAGGTGACAACCTTCCGACCGACAACGACTTGATGAGGAATCAGCACGACGCTGCCGTGTGCCGGTCGTATCGTTGACGACTACTTCGCCAGAGCGGAACTTCCAGGGTTCAGCAAGCCACTATTAATTACCGCAGCTTTATCCACCTCATCATCATCTACATGGCCTAGACTTTGGTACTCATCGATTATTGCTCTGTCAGGAACGGGTGCTCCAATAGCTCGCTGGCTGAAGCTCGAGTGCGAGGGTTCTTATCAAAACAGCGCAGCAGAAATGCTCTCGCGGTGTCTGACAAATGCTCTGGAAGTGTCGGGATCGTGTCGTCCGAAGCGATGTGGAACATGGCAGTGAGTGGGTTCGAGTGGTTGTCCTACCATACAGCAACTCACACGTCACGCCAGGACATAGTGAGAGCAAGTGAACGAACGTCTCACCCAAGGAGGCTTCCCAGTAGCCATCTCGATCACGATGCAACCGATGCCCCACACATCCGCCTTCTGCCACGCGTCCTCTCCCTTCTCTGCTCGAACGATCTCCGGAGCCATCCAGTATGGAGACCCCAGTCCTTCTCGGACGGATCTGCCACGCAGCAATTCGGTCGTTTATTATAGCAACATTGGATCATGCATCTGCATGTATGCTGAGATGTGTGAGCAGTACCTGGCCGTGTCAAGCGCGTCCTCATCGTCTTCGCCAGCCACATTACAAGCGCTAGTGACTGACGATGCCTGCTTGGCAGTGCCAAAGTCTGCGATCTTGACCACTCCACCGTCTCCCAGCAGCAGGTTGGCGCATTTGAGATCGCGATGTGCGATGCCAAGCGCATGCAGATACTGTACTCCAGTCGTGACCTGGCGGATGTACGTGCAGATCGTGGCTTCATCCAATGGCCCTAGCTCCTTGATCAATCTGTCGCATGCAGTCATGAGGAAGTCTAACGGTGCGACTGTGACGCTGATAGGCTTACTCGCTCAGCGTTCCGCCCGGGAGAAACTCCATGAAGATGTGGAACGTCGGCCCGTACTGCTCTGCATACGCAAGCAGATGTCAGGATCTGCTCTGCATAGAACGAATACAGCATTGTCTACGCACCGCTGCCGAGAAAGCGCACGATGTTGGGATGCTGCAGCAGCTGAATGACGCTGGCTTCGCGCTCGATCTTGTCGAAACTCAGCATCCGCGTCATACTGAGCGAGGACACGTCATTGCCGCGCTCGAGCTCCTCCTGGATGTAGATCTGCTTGACAGCCAGCAGCTCGCCACTAGCCACACAGAGTCACATTCACGTGAATCAGGATGCAAGCCGCACGCCATGGCGCCGCCCAGATCGCCCGCGTCAATGCAGAGCCAGGCTCTCGTACTTACCTGGGAACGCGCAGGCCCAGGAAGACCTGACCGAACCGGCCGCTGCCGATCACGGGTCCACGTTGCCACACGAGTGTTCTACAGTGGTGTGAGCATCATCAAACCCAATGATGATGGCCTTTTTTCACTGTCACTAGCCAAGCGGATGGATTACAGCACCTCGCGCCCAGGAACGCTAGCTGGAGCTCAGCATCTTTAACACCGGGCATCCGCTCCGCTCCCCTCCTCTCCGCTCTCCGCTTGGAAACACACTCGTCCACTGTATGCGTCCGCTATCCACCATCTCGTCCGCTACTCCAGCCGGCGGTCCACCATCTGGTCCGCTCGATTTAAAATAGTACCCCCTATGTGCGTTGCACAAGAATATTCAAGTGGCAACATTCGTTAAGATCTGGCATTTCATCCAATCATAACCACCCAAATACCTATTTCGTCCAATCAGACATCTGATG
Organism: Elongisporangium anandrum; assembly: GCA_023337935.1. Lineage (NCBI taxonomy): Eukaryota > Oomycota > Peronosporomycetes > Pythiales > Pythiaceae > Elongisporangium > Elongisporangium anandrum. The sequence continues at coordinate 26,849 of JAADXR010000325.1, forward strand.
GCGGTTTGCGCAACCGCCTTGGACCGCAGCACCAACGCAAAACCGCGACAGGGAGGGGAGAGGATCTCATCATGGGAGCCATGGCTCCGACCATTCCGCATTTTGCCTCGCCTCGTCCGGATCCACCGCCCTCCCACACTCAAGATGCGTCTCTTTCTGCAATCCGCCCGCAACGGCTTCAAGGCCGCCAACCGTCGCTCGTTCGCCACCAACACGTCCAAGCTGGAGTCGGTGCTCTTCAAGGACCAGCTCAAGTCGGTCACCATGGCTGACCAGATCGAGACCGTGCTGCCTGGCGGCCGCCACCTCTTCCCCATGCTGCCCAAGGCTTTCGCCGGCGTGAAGCAGATCGGTGTCATCGGCTGGGGCTCGCAGGGCCCCGCCCAGGCGCAGAACCTGCGCGACTCGCTTGAGAACACGGACATCACCGTCAAGGTCGGTCTCCGCGAGAACTCGTCCTCGGCCAAGCTCGCCCGCGAGGCCGGCTTCACGGAGGAGAGCAACACGCTCGGTGAGATGTACTCGGTCATCAAGGAGTCGGACGTCGTCCTTCTTCTGATCTCGGATGCCGCCTCCACGGAGCTCTACGACAAGGTCTTCCCTCTCCTCAAGGACGGCGCCACGCTCGGTCTGTCGCACGGCTACCTCCTCGGCCACCTGCAGTCGATCGGCAAGGAGTTCCCCAAGAACGTCAACGTCGTGATGGTCGCCCCCAAGGGCATGGGCCCCTCGGTGCGTCGCCTGTATGTCCAGGGCAAGGAAGTCAACGGCGCCGGCATCAACGCCTCGGTGGCCATCCACCAGGACTACACCGGCAAGGCCGTGGACCACGCTCTGGCCTGGTCGATCGGTCTCGGCTCGCCCTACACGTTCTACACCGACATGGAGTCGGAGTACAAGTCGGACATCTTCGGAGAACGCTGCATCCTTCTCGGCGGTGTCCACGGCCTGATCGAGGCCCTCTTCCGCCGCTACGTGCAGCAGGGTCTGGCCCACGAAGACGCCTTCAAGAACACGGCCGAGTGCATCACCGGCCCGCTCAACACCATGATCTCGCACCACGGCATCAAGGCCGTGTGGGAGCACTTCAAGGGCGAGGACAAGAAGATCTTCGAGAAGGCCTACAGCGCCGCCTACATCCCGTGCCGTGACATCATCGAGGAGTGCTACGACGACGTCGCCTGCGGTAACGAGATCCGCAGCGTGAACAACGCCGTGTCGCGCCACGACCGTCTGCCCATGGGCAAGATCGACCAGACCCTGACCTGGAAGGTCGGCGAGAAGGTCCGCGCCGAGCGTGATGGCAACTTCATCATGAACCCCTTCACGTGCGGCACGTACGTGGCCATGATGATGGCCCAGATCGACCTGCTCATGGACCGTGGCCACTGCTACTCGGAGGTCGTGAACGAGTCGGTCATCGAGTCGGTCGACTCGCTGAACCCTTACATGCACGCCCGTGGTGTCGCCTACATGGTGGACAACTGCTCCACGACCGCGCGTCTCGGCTCGCGCAAGTGGGCTCCTCGCTTCGACTACCTCCTCACGGAGCAGGCCTTCGTCGCTGTGGACGAGAACAAGATCGCCAACGAGGCCAAGCTCATTGACGACTTCAAGAACCACAAGGTGCACGAAGTCCTCCGCGTGTGCGGTGAGCTGCGCCCCAGCGTCGACATCTCGGTCCAGTAATTCGACCACGCGTAGGTCTTGTGGCCTTCGCCGGTCTTGGATCCAGAGCGGAATAGTTTGCGTAGGAGTTAGTCAAGCAAAAGGTGCACTGGTGAGAAGAGCGAGCGGCCCTCCAGGGACAAATAAATTTTAATATGTGCTGAATCGGTATGGTATTGTTGGTTTGTGTTGGAATTTGCGGCGCCTTTGACTGAGATATGAAGTGATGGACTCTTCATCAATAGGACGGGCGTATTCGCGCACTACAGATCGTCTAAGGATGGCTCTTGGAAGCACTCCACTGCGTCGGCCACACGTGCGTAGAACGTTTCCAGTCTGCGGTCGGGCTGGTACTGCGCGATGATGCGTTGAGCGATTTGCTCGCGCATGCACTCGAATTCCTCAGTCTTGCACGCTATGACCTCGCGCAACCTTGCGTTCTCTTCGGAAACACCCTTCACGGTGCATTGCAGCGAACTCATCTGGCTTCTCAGTTGGTCCACTTCGGATTGAAGCTTCGCAGACGTGTCGTCGAAGCGTCTTGACGCGCCGTAGATCAGTCGGATAGTGTTGGAGAACGAGATCGCCACTTCTCGGCGCAGTTGACGGACCGAGTCAGGATCATGACCTTGCTGGTGTGGGGCCTCTTGGTCGACGTCCTCGATTTCCGTCGGCTCCAACGCCTGGACCTGCGCTGGAGTATCCGACACAGCGCCTTCTGTGCTTGGAGAAGCGGTCTCAGGAGCTGACTCAGTCTCAGGCCCACCTCGTTCGGATACCGAGGGCGCGGACAGTGCCCGGAAGCGTTGCGCATCTGCTTCCAGCTCGCGCTCAATCAACGCGTGGTGCTGCAGTGTCGAGCGCGCGTTGCGGGTCGCTAGCGCGTGATCGAGAAGAGCCATCTTCTGCGCGCGGGCCGCTTCAGCTCGGGCTGCGCGCTTGGCGTTAAATGCAACCACGTCGCCTTTCCGCTGCACCGTCGCTGACGGCATAACGCGGCATATTGGTGTGGCGCCTTCGTTCGCTTGGGACGCGCGTGGCTCCATGCTCTTCCTGCTGCTGGTCTCTTGCCGGTGGATTCTCCAATGAGTGCGCCAAGAAAGGCAACTTCAACTGACATCCCAACTATTCTGTCCCTTGCGGTACTGTTACCCAATGTACCATATTTAGGGTACACTTGAGTTCTTGCATTGGAACACCGGATGGAAGTGACTGTAGATTTCACTAGAGTTTGTTGTTTATTTGGCTTTTTCTTCGTTGTTGTTGCTGACAGATGCAGCGTCCGAATTGCGCAATCGTCAGTAAAGCAGCATTATGTATGGGCTGGTTCTGTTCTATCATCCAATTCTCCCAGTGGCAGCAGTTGTTGCCACTCAGTTCTTACGGCTGGTAGTGCGCTTGATCGTGGGCTTGGAGGCCTCTGCTTCAGGCGCAGCCACCACCGGCTCGGTGACTTCGACTGGGATGTGACCCGTAGCTTCGAGCACCTCGCGCGAATGAGAGATCCAGTCCACGAGCTCCTCAAGTGTAACTACAAGGAAAGAAAGAGTCAGTACAAGGCAGAGAGTGAGCGCGAATGAGAGCTCAAGCGTGACGTACTCTGTCCATCGTTGTTCTGATCGATGCGGGACACGAGCCACTCGACGTCCTCCTGCGTGTTGTTCTTGCGCAGAATGGTCATCACGGCGTCACGCAGCTCCTCGGCTGAGAGCACACCATCGCTATCGCGATCCAGAATGTTGAGACGGTCGCCGACATCGCGATCGATCTTGTCGAGCTCGATTTCGAGACTGGACAGCATCGTGTCGAGCTTCTTCATCATGCGGCCAGCGGTCTTGTTCTCGCCCGATTGCGCACCGATGCGGCCAGCAGACAGCAGACCTTCGACGTCCATGTCCGACTTGTTCTGCTTCATCTGGTCCACGGCCTGGCGTTCCTTCTCGACAATCGACTTGAAGGCCAGCGACTCCAGAGCGCTCAGCTCCTCGAGGCTCACAATGTTCTCGATTGTCTTCACCACAGCAGCAGGAGGAGTCGAGATCACGGGCGCCTGGTCGACACTGGCGGGCTCGGCAGTCACCGGGATAGCGATATCCGCGGCAGTGCTAGGCGAGGCCGGCGTCGTCGCGGCAGCGGCCACAACCGGTTCCGTCACAATCTCGCCGCTCTCGTTGACAACCTCAACAGTAGCAGCGGCAGCTTCGGCAGCAGCAGCATCGCTGTCGGCCTTCTTCTTGCCTTCGCTACGGAGCTTCTCTTCATCCGCAATCATTTCGTTCTGGTAGCGGATACTCTCGAGCTTGAGCTCACGCATCTGCAGCGATTCCTTGCTCGAGGACGTGGCCGCGAGCGCGACTTCCGTCACGACTTCTTCATCCATAGACGACATGGATGTGGCAAGCGCTGCCTCTGGGTTGTCCATGGCCGTGATGTTGAGCGCACGCGACATAATCAGCAGCGACGCAGGCACGTTCTTGTTGATAGACAGATCCAGCCACTGGCGCATCTGACGCACGTAGCCGGCCTTGGTGAGGCCCGTGGCACGCATGCCACGCTCCATGCAAGCCTGCTGCAGCTCGTCCTTGTCCAGCGAGTCGAGGCCTTCCCAAATGATATCCTGGTCATCCTTCTTCAGCTGACGCACGCGGTTGCGCAGCTGGAAACGCAGGAAATTGTCGTTGCCGTAGTGCTGCACGTTCATGTACCGACACATGGCGACCAGCTGCGGACGCGAGACGTTGTCAAGCATAAGCTCATCGTTGAAAAGCGCAGCCATCTTGAGGGTCTCGTCCGACGAGAGCGGTTCGCCACGCTGAGCGCGCACCACGAAGTCCATGACTTCACGCGCAGTGGCCTTGCGCTCTTCAGTCACGCCTTCGGTGTCGCGCGTGTCCTGCATGATATCCTTCACGGTCTCCTGCAGGAACTCAGCCAGCGAGACTCGCAGTTGCAGCTGACGCTTCATGTCTTCCTCACGCTGGAACGAGTCCTTGTACGTGCTGGGCAGCATGTTGGGGAAGATCTTGAGCGCCACGGGCAGCAGCAGCTCCATGAACGGCACGATCACGAAGAACGCGAACGGCACGAGACGAAGCAGATCAGCGACTGTACGCTGCAGCTGCTTGCGCTCACGACGCGAGAGCGCGTTGCCGCGCAACAGACGACGAATGATACGCGTGGAGGTGGTCACATCAGCGTAGAGCAGCTTGGTGCCGAGCCAGTAGTGCTTGAGCTCCGTGTTCACCTTCTCCTTGATGTGAGCCAGCCAGGCCTTGACACGAGCCGGGTCCGAGACCACGAGCGACAGAGCGTGGGCGACCGCCTTCACGCCGTCAAGCGTGAGCTGCGGTGCGCGCTTAATGAGCGACACGGCCTGCTCCGAGACCTTGGGAATCTGCTCGTCCAGGTTGTCCACGCGGATGAGACGGCGCTCACCGCCCTTTTCCAGAGCACTCTCGAGCTTTTGTTCCTACAAATCAGAGAGAAGGTCAGACCGGATCCGCACGCAAGCATGAATGCGTATGCGACACGCACGTACCTGTGCCTGGATCTTGCTGCGGCGACGGCGCGCGGCGGCGATCTTCTTCTTGTTGGCAGCGGCCTCAGCGGCCGAGATCACGGGACTGGCGCCTGTAGGACTGGCCGGGTTGGTGCCGGTGGTGGGCGTGGAGAAGCTGCGCACGAGCCACGCGCGTTCAGCCGGCAGCAGTGGCATCATAGGACGCATGGGCTGCGCAAACAGCAGCGGGCTGGCGCGCGCGAGCGAGGGCGGAACCTGCTTGTTGCGGCGCTGCTGCTGCGCATCGTAGGCCGAGGACACGAAGGCCGCGTGGCTGTGGTAGCTGGCCGCCTCGCTGGTCGAGCGGAAGGGCGAGGCTGCCGCCTGGCGCACGAGGCGCTTGTTTTGGGCGCGCACGCAGGCCCGCAGCATTTGGCTTGGCTTGGGACTCTGGTGCTTCGCTCAAATGAGCTTCTGACCTGGAACTGTTGGCTCGACGGACGGACAAGCCATAGGTTCCCTCTCCAAAGAGATCATCTGTGGGTTCAGCATTTGCACAGGGTTCGCATCTATTGTTGTCGCGCAATGTCGGAATGATGGTCACCTTGCATCCACAACGTTGGTCAGCATTGCAGACCCGGCGGGTTGATCCGTGACGAAACCCGACCCGGATACGGCGCTTGTACTGATGGATGGAGATCCGACAGGGCAGCCAGAAGATCTTGCGTCTGGTATCAGCCATGCTCTTGATGCGCGTGCCAGAAGAATGCCCTCGGACTGGCCGAACTTGGTATATTGTGCCGACTCAGATAGTACAGTGTGCCGTTTGAGCTGGTACCAATGCTTTCCCCCTCTCCAAAGTGATCATTCGCCACTTCAACACAGAGGGCTTCGCAATCACTCCCCCATGCGTATAAGAGGCTCCCTCTCTCAGACGCGAGCTCACTTCTCGATCGCTTTCAAGACCTCAAGCTCTTCCAACTTCCATCTCTACCGCCGCCGCCATCGAGGCTTGGCCGCTCGCGTTGGTCAAGCGCTGCATCTGCTCTGCTCATGATCGTGTCGTCTGCGATCGCGAAGTTCAGGGTCATGACAGTCGCCTCTTGTGGCGCATCCAGACAATCGATGGCGATAGGCTTCGGGTCGATGGCAGCACGCGCTGAGCAAAACCGAGCTTTCCCTCAACTGGCCCAAGCCAATTTGCAGATCCGCACGCTGGCGTAAGAGCTCTCGCGATCGCAGACAATAGCTTTGATGCCACGACTCAGTTGAAGGCTGTCGCGCCCGATGCCGTCGTCTCTGGTGACGAAGAGGAGCAATACGACATCCAAGAGGTGGAAGCGTTCCAGCAGTACATTCTCCTGGAAGATGCGGCCACGATGGAGTGGTCTCAAGCCAATCAGTCCGCCAACACCCAAGCCTCATCCATCTTGAGCGACGCCGTGACTTCGAACATGGTTGGCTGCGGTCCTGATGATCTCTGTCCATTACCAACTGAGACCACCAAGCGCTTCCCCAAGCTCCTGGCCCACATCCAAGCCAACCCAGCGCTTCTGCTCATCGGTGCCAGCGAAGCCGCCGTTGCCAAGCTTCCGTTGGAGTGGTTCGCTGCTCTTGATGTTTCCAAGCTCTCGCTGCTGGAGCGACGCGCCATCAACATGGCGTTGCTGCCACCAGCGTTGACGCTTTGGCTGCCAGAGTTTACTGTGTGTCCAAGCTCCGCCCAACAGTACATGTGGTTCCGCCAGCACCTCGACTCGCTCATGGAACTGACTGATGAGGACATGGCCACGCAAGAGCAAGACCACAGCGATTGGTCAGACGCAGACTACTTGGCTGTTGCTGCTGCTGCTCTGGAGCCATGCAGTGCCAAGGATGACGACTCTGACATGTCGACCGCATCCGAAGGTGAAGAACCAGCGACAGATCACGACGACGATGTCGTATTTCTATGAATATTGCGTGTTGTTTAATAGCTCGGCGCTTGTGCCAGCACCTTTTCATTATTTAATATTTTGCTTTCACATTCGTGTTGCGTTGTGCTCTGTTCTATTTGGCGTTGCGATGGTTATGCCTGAGCAGACCTGTGAATGGTTGGGCTTGTTCGCAGTCAACACAGACCACCGTTTGGGCGCTAGAGCGCGATCGCAGCCTGCAAAAGGGCCAATGTGTTGGCCTCACGCGAGGCTCGTTGCACTGGCAAAGCGTGGACTGCAAGAAGGCCAACTTTGTGGCGGCGTGCGTCAGCTCCGTGAGCACCAAC